>CM023201.3:30347133-30478597 GCA_004115045.4 Sinella curviseta | reverse complement strand
AGACTAGGCTAGCCTAGTTTACAGGTTGTACCTGTAGCGTATAAGTAGTAATATGCATTATGCATAACTATATATCTAGGTGTATTATGTTATGCTCTGCATAGACTAGGCTAGCCTAGTTTACAGGTTGTACCTGTAGCGTATAAATAGTAATATGCATTATGCATGACTATATATCTAGGTGTATTATGTTATGCTCTGCATAGACTAGGCTTGCCTATTTAATATATGCAATATGCATAACCTTGTACCAAGGTAACATATGCGATGCATAGTTTAGGCTTGCCTAGATAGTGGCACACCCAAACGGATGTAATTATGCCAAGTTAGTAATGACGTTTTCCATTATTAATTAGTTATTGGTTAATGATTGCAACATTGATTAGCACTTTTGCGAATTATCAGATTTTTGCGGTTTATAATTTGTGATCGAATTTGCTGATGCGAGAAGTAATGTATTTTTAGGAGCATATTGATGTTTATTCTTGTAATGTTTAAATACGTTTTAATGTTCAAAGATATTTCATGTTAGTGAGTTATTATAATCAAATAACGACAACAAGAATAATTCTCGTCATAATATCGTTAGTCAGTAAAATAATTGCAAACAGGACATATTTGGACAAGTTTATGTCAGTGGTTGTAGTTGCAAAACAAATATGCGTATGAATATTATATCATGGAATAAAATGCGATGAAATGCAAACGCTTTGAATATTTTTTATAGATATGAAGCGGATTTATTAAACACATTTTGTGTAGTTTGAAGGTTTTGGTATCAACATTTACTAAATTCCACAGTATATAAGAATAATTACACACTATGTAAAAAGCAAAGTGCTAAACTTTTATAGGAAAACTTTAAATCTGTGGCTGAAATGTTACTTAAGACTACATCCATTTACAAAAACAAAATACAGTACAATTAAAAACAATTGGCATCTCACACAAAATGAAAATGCTTAAAATAATGCTAAACTCCTGGCAAAAGACAGTTGCTTGAGATTATCTTAAATAAGTAAATAAATCTTAAGTACAATAAAACGCTGATGTTGTTAAAATTACTTAGAAAATTACTTACAGCAGAAATAAACTGACGCTACCTAAATAATTCATGTATTTGAAGTAAGTCAATAACAAGAATTGGTGATCCTGCCAGAATTTATTGATGTCATATCTAAATTTCTCGTTTTGTAACTTAATGAAACAAAGAATAAGTACTGTTGATCGCTGGAGTGTCTTCTTCCTCCTCATTCAAGTCGTCTTGTGAAGTAGATTTTCTTGCCTTTTTGATTTCTTCTCGATGCTTACGCCTCTCGTTGCTTTGTAGTCCCCGCCGATGAGTAAACATATTCTCGTCAGCATTGGAAATATCGAAAGATGCAACACTGAGTGCTCTTTTCGCTTTTCTTGTCAACTCTTCTCTCTTCAGCTCTGCTGTGCACATGCCAAGAAACTCAATTAATCCAGGAATATCTTCCTTCATATCAAGCTCTATCCTCATGGGAATTGTGATGGATGCACCACCCTCACTCTGAGGCCGAGAATATACTCTTGAGTACTGGTGAGAGGATTTGAGAACAATTTTTGGGTTTTTTCCATAAACCATCTTCGCTGTAACTCCCTTATATTTGCTCATGGGATTCTGAATTTTGGCGAGAGGGGTTTCTAGATGAAAGCTCACATCTCCTCGTTCATATTCACAATCATTTTCGTCAGATTCGCTCGCTGAGCTAAATTCTTCTCTGAAAACGATGCGCTTCTTTCGTCTTGTCTCTGGAACTATCCTCCGATTACCAGGAAGTTTCACTACGAAATCAACCAAAGTTGCTGGACTAAATAAGAGGTCCGCCACCCGTTTTGAATACAACTGCGCTGGCCAGTGAGCTGGATTTGTAAATCGTTCGATTATTTGATCTGGTGTAGCTTCATTAAGTCTTGCGGTCCATGAGTAATGAGTCAAGATGTAACGCGGGTCGAGATCTTCATTCCTTTCAAAGATGCTGAATCCTGTGATTTTGCTGGTTGCAAAAAGCGAATACAGCGCATACAGGAATGGAGTTTCTGGAACGCACTTATCGTGAGGACACGTCTGGGTAAAAACTTCACCAGTAGTATCGTCTATGTCGGTGCCGTGCTCTAGCCTGTCCCTTTCTTGATCTTTACTATTTTTTCCTATTGGGCTAAGTAGATAGCCGCAGCAATAGCGATCCAAAGGAAGACTGTCTTTGGTTGCCATTTTTGGTACGGTTCTCTTCCAAGCAAGGAGTCTAGATGGTAAAAGTTGTCTCCATTCTGATAAATCAATATCTGCTGATGCGAAAAGCCGCACTAGCATAAACAGAGCTTCAGCGTACGGCTGACACGCCTGATGTTTGCACATTAAAGTTATTGGTTGCTTTGTCTTTGGGTGGAAATGTATCCATGGAATTGGACCTGAACGTTGAATTGAAAACGTTTCCGGAATCATGAAGCCGGGACAACACTTGTCCCTTTTCCCCATTTCCTCGGAGAGAAGAATGTTCTTCACTTCTTCAGTGGAAAGATACCTTGGGAAGCCCGCCATAGTTTTGCTGGATTTGATGTTTTAATTTTGTAAAAAGTTCACTTTCAAACAAGTGTAGAAAATAAATTTTCAAAGCTTTCAACTAGTTTCTGGTGTTCAAAAAAAATTTATCAAAAAGAATTTTGAGAAACTTGAGTGGTTTCAGCTTGAGCTCTAACGAGAGAATGAGTAGCGACAGCTCTCCGTCTAGCAAGATAGGTCGATGTGCAGGAACGCTTCTTCCTAAAGGAAAAGTTTTTCTTCGTTCTGTTGATACTAGGAAGATGAGCAGGAAAAAACTGGTTTGAGACTAAAACGTTAACTCAACGTAACCTCACGGAAATTTTCGTGATAGTTGCTGGTATTATGTGATACAGCATGCCACCATGACTTATGAATATTTTCCTTTTACTCTCCAACTGGCCTCTTTTCTCTCCTGCCTACGTTATATACTTTCGATATTTTCCCACTAATGATCCTTTTCCACTTCAACGGATGGTTTGATTTTGACTGTTATTAGATACATTGAATGGTATTTCATGAAGTAGCATTACTTGTTTTGCCTCTAGCAAGAGACGATTAGTTCAAGTCAAGTAATAATTAGACTCACGAGGGGCGATGGATAACGTCTAGTCTTCGATACTGCATTTCGTAGATGAAACTTTCGATTTCTTAGATGAAACTTTTGATTTCTTAGATGAAACTTTTGATTTCTTAGATGAAACTTTTGATTTCTTAGATGAAACTTTTAATTTCTTAGATGAAACTTTTGATTTCCTAGATGAAACTTTTGATTCTTAAATGAAACTTTTGATTCTTAGATGAAACTTTTGATTCTTAAATGAAACTTTTGATTCTTAAATGAAACTTTTGATTCTTAAATGAAACTTTTGATGTTTCAATGACATGAAATGAAAACTTTTGTACTTTCCATCACCACAAATAAATCGGTGCCTGCTGTAAGCAAAGCTTTGAAAGCTGCAGCCAAAACCGAACGTTTAATTTAGGATTTCGTTACGTTTACGTTTTCTGCTTGGCGAGCAGAAGTCATGCCATTGGCATGGTGTTGCAGTCGTGTAGAAAATTCTCAGTGCTGTTGTGCACTTGAACTCGTGTGGTTGTCAATAATCGACGCTAAAGTATAGGATGGCGTCCGTTTGTGGTTGCCAGCATTGTGATATACACTGCACAAGGCACTTGTTCCTGTATAATAATCTCATGGAGGCGCAATTAGATTTAAATCACTCTGAGTGGTGTAACATTTGTAATCGAGGCTTTTTGTTTTTGATGGCTTCACTTGTACTCGGAAATCCAGCAATCTCTGATAAAACAGTGATTGTGTCAAGAAATTTTTTAATTTGTACTGTCAATTATCTACGAATGTACATTAATCAACGACTGCATTGTGATAGCGTTCATGGAGGCGATAAAAAACTTTGTGACACGTGTTTTGATAATGTTAAACCTATTTTTAAAAACATTTGTTCTGTGTTTCTGAAAGTTAAAGGCGAGCTTTTCAGTGCCACAATGAATTATGTGCACACAAAAATTGAAGACCTCTTTCGTATTTGTCCGTTCGGATGTCAAAGTGATTTTGTTGACTTGTTGATTCCTGGTATCAATGTTTAAGTTTTCCCAAGTTTCATAAGTTAAGTTTAAATTTCTTCGTTCTTCAACTGACGATAGAGTGACTGTTAGTATAAAAAGACTGAAAGAAGCGTAAAATTCCTCACTTGACATAACTTGAGACGAAACTCTGGTTTGAAGGACCACCCGTGTTCGAAACAATCATCACTTTACAACTTGAGACGAAACTCTGGCTCGAAGGACCATTCGTGTTCGAAAAGAATCCTCACTTGACAACTTGGAGCGAAACTCTGGGTTGAAGGACCAGTCGTGTTCGAAATAATTCTCACTTTGCAACTTGAGACGAAACTCTGGTTTGAAGGACCATTCGTGTTCGAAATAATTCTCACTTTACAACTTGAGACGAAACTCTGGTTCGAAGGACCATTCGTGTTCATAAAAATCCTTCCTTGACAACTTGGGGAGAAACTCTGGATCGAAGGACCAGTCGTGGTCGAAATCGTACTGTTTCTTTTGTTGTTTAAGACAACAAAGCTCTGTTTCGAAGGACCATTGTGCTAGATTAGTGCTCTAGAACTTCCGACTTAGAAACCTTACAATGGCGTCTACAGCAATTGCAGAGGAACTCTTGGAGATGAGAGTCAACTCATTGCTGTTTTACATTGGATTAGCTACTTGCATTTGGTATTTTCCCTTTCCTATATCTCTGCTTGTGTTTGTGATCTTATGGGGTTTACGAGAGTGGGATATAGCAGAGGAGTGATTACTTTTGGAAATTTATTGCCTCTGACCTAATTGCGAAATGTAAAATTCGAAATATAACTAATTTTAAGTTAATTGAAAATGATTTGTCATTGTTAATCGGAAAATGATTTGTCATGTTAATTTGAAAATGATTTGTCATTGTTAATTTGAAAATTATTTGTCATTGTTAATTCGAAAATGATTTGTCATTGTTAATTTGAAAATGATTTGTCATTGTTAATATGAAAATTATAAGTAAAAACTAGATAAACTAATTTAAACTATATTGTTAATACATGCCTCAAAATTAAAACGGAATTTAAACTTGTAATTAAAGAGTTATTGAATAAACAAAAACATAAAAGTAATTAATTTTCTATTAAATATAAAATCTAATATTTGTTCATTTGTGGAATATTTGAATTGCTTTGAATCATTGCATACTTTTGAAGAAGCAATAATGTATAGAAGCAGAAACATGCATTTCGGTACTTTTTAGAAACTATAACTCCGATCTCTACTATAAATATTTAACTGCAATATGCGAAACAAGCAGTTTGGATTTCATGCTTCGTATCCGAAATTGTTTACTATTGAATCTAAAAATGCATTAAAACATTCTAACAAAAAATGAATTTTAGATAAGACGTTTGCCTATAAGTTTTTCGTATACATACATATTTAGCATCACACTGGACAAAGTTAGTATAATATGGCCTATCCTTTTAAAATAAAATAAAATTATCAACCATTTTCTTTAAATTCTGTCCTATAGAAGCATCCTATATACTTATGAATGAGATATTATGATTTGTTACATAAGAAAACCCTACATATACCATATACCTGCTAACTACACGTCAAAAATTCTTCTTCTTTTGCCGATCCCCTATAACGCATCGGTGGAAAATGCATTATCAAGCTCTGATATAGTTGTCCAGTAGAAGAAAGGCGATGATGATGATAAAGGATGGTTTTGGTTGGATTGAGTGAACTCAGTTTTGTGCTTTTGATGACGAGAGTAAAGAAGAGCATTGTTTTGTACAGATACATGTATAAAAAAGTGATTTCCAATCTTTTCTATTACCCCTAGCGGTAGTAGTACAACTATACTTATATACACATATACCTATATAGGTTAGTCCTAGGTAAAAATAAATAGCATCATTGAATTCAGCATACCCAAAAACCCCATATTACCTGAAACCTAAGCCTAACTAACCTAAAATTTAACTAATTGTGGTAGCAATTAAGATAATTAATAATTATCTTTAATTTCTGCCTTATACTACTATCCTACATACGGTTTGTATTCCCTATATAAGATTCCCTATATAAGAAACCCTATACTACATATACTGTATATGTAATGTATAAAAAAATGCTAATTGTCATGATAGTTAACTAACTGAACAGTTATCAACTTGTGATGATAAACTGGCTTCTGTAAAAGAAGCAACGAATGGTTTTTAAGGCAAGCGAAATGAATGCATTGTTGGAGTTGAGTAAATAAGTACACATTGTGTGATGATGATCAGACTTCTTTCGCTCCAGTTAAAAAATAACCGGTTTTCCTGTTTGTCCAGTGAAGACGACGACGACGATACGTTTACGTAAAGCAGCAGCAGCACGTAAGGCAGGCAGGCAGGGTAGACTTGAGTTACCCAAAAAACATGCACCAAGTTACTCTTGAGTTCGTTCGCTAATTAAAAAATCTTGATTAGATTTAATTACTGATTAAAGTAATAAAAATTAGTGTTCAACTCCAGTAAGACCTTTAACACTACTCATGTACATTCTTGTGTTGTTTTAAACATCAAGCTATTTTTATCAAAGATGAAAGCTCTGCTTGAGTAACCTTTTGATGACTTTTGCCAGACACAAAAAAAAATCTCTGCAAAAATGGTTTTTAAATCGCAGAAATATAACCTTACTGAATCTTCTGACTTAACATGAACCAGTACGACTGGAAAGGTCTACAAAAATATTAACCTTATTTTTGTCAGGTTACAAAAAAACCGGATATCATTACGCGACTTCATTTTTCCTTAAAAGCCGACGACATTTATATGATTATAGCATCTGGTGATGTGCCTCCCAAGTTATGTGTGTATTTGGGAAGTTTATTATTGTATTCATGTGTGAGAGCCAAAAGAGGAAGGATATAAACTGGGCGTGTTTGTGCAAACTTGCCCTTAAATATACGTCTTCTTTTCCTCAAAGCTTGAGTAATGAAGATTTGTTTTTATTTATATTTCTTGTTATTCTCAGCACTTTATTGCTTTCACCAAACCTTTGAGACAGTCGTCTTCAGTAGCTAACGAGAATCTTTTTTCTTCTTCTTTACTTCCCTCCCTCTCCTTTCTTCTTCTTTTAACAACGACTTGAGCTCTCTCAGTGAGCACGACACGACAACTTGTGTGCTCGTGTGTGTATGACAGTGGTAGGTTTACCTTTAGCTAGCAGCCAAAACTCAAATAAAAGTAATGTGGCGTAATGTGCTTAAATCGGGAAGTGGATTAAAAGGCGTATGGATGGCTAGTATAAAAAAGGGGAAAAGCTGAGAAAATCGAAATGGTTATTGTCCTTGCACGGGATATAAAGCTAGCCTAGGCGACTTTATGTATACCTGCGGCTAGCTTTCTTTTTTCCCACCCTTAAAACTTTTATGCTGTGTGACTGACTGACTCTCTCTGCCTCTTGCATTTTGTGTGTGTGACTTCAATATGACTTTTAGACTTTGACTTTTTTGTTTGATTTTTGAATGGAGAAGAGAAGCGTAATTGGGAGGAGAAGGACGGCGACGGTTGTATGGCACGACGATGATGATGATGGTTGTTGGTTGGTGTTCACTTCCAATTTCGTGGCTTTTTAACCTCTTCCCTCCTCACTCCTGATTTCACTCAAAGCGAAAATCATCATCATCATCGTGACATCAAAAGAACTTTTCAAGTTATAGTCGTTATAGTGGTAAATACTTCTACAGTTGAAGAGAGAAAACGCTATCTTTACCTTACGACCGCCGATCTTTACAGCAGTTTAGTGGGGTAAAGTACTTTTGTGATTGTAGTGGCCAATATTGGCTTTTCATCTGGAATCACTTTTCCAGACGACACCGCGAGTAATTTCTCTGTTGATGAATGAATGAAGTGTGCAGTAAAAAAGGTGTATTTGTTCGTGAGAGAGAGAGAGAGAACAGATTTGAAGTATGATGTTTTCTTGGGATATTTGTATGTGTACTTCTCCTTATCAGTAGTGGCCAGTCAACCAAAACCATACACAATAAAACTAGAATTGACTGAATCGGCGGTTTTTTCTAAGGTAGTAAACAGTGCTTTTGTAGATTGGATGTGCTGAATTGAAAAAGAAAACTCTTTGAGAAATTGGCAAGAATGAAAGGGTTTTTAAGGGGCAGACAAAATTGACCTTTCAATAAATCAGGTTTCTCAGACATACGACTATTGAAAGTTTTTAATAACAACTTATGTGAGGACCATTAAAATCAATAATGATAAAGCAAACTTAAATTAATAAGAGCCTATCTGATTGATAGCACAATGGATTGGGTGGCAAAATTGGTTTTATCATTTGCCGACCCACGTAAAACCTGAAAAAATATCTTTGAATATACATCACTGTACGGATGATATGATGATATGTATTCTTGTTTATCTACCTCGGTATATGTATTGATTTAAACGTACGTCTGTACTGACATAATATGAGAAAAAGAGCTCGGGTTGCAGTCTGTAAGTACAGCTTACGAAAGATTTACATTTTGCCTCGCAACCTATTATTAATTCTACCCGCTCTAGTCTCTCTCACACTCATCCCGAAACCCTGCTATAGCTTTCCCCAGCCAGAGATGTAACATGTGTATGAATTTTTTCAATTTTTCCAGAGAATAAGCTCTTGACTTTATTTAAAATCAGGTCATGTAGGATTTTTGTTGAAAATCCCTAACCTGAAGCCATTGACGTTGGCTTTCTTCACTCACTTCCACAAACACACACATGCTACATGCATATAATATCATCTCTACACACAACCGATCAGCAAAACATTGTCAGGTCTGTCAAGGAAAAAAGGAGAAAAAAGCCTCTACGTGTTTCCAATATTGTGTTGAGTATATTTCTGTTGTTTGGTTATGTGCGCCGCTACCAGCACCATCACCACCACTCTTACTACCTCATCGGAAACAACAGCTGAAAATTCCTTTTCCAATTTTTTTATATATATCTAAAATACTAAGCTGTTAGGTTGAAGAATATTTTGTGAAAGTGGTTTTGTGGTAGGAGAACAGAGCAGTGTTCAGTATTTTCTCAGAAAATTGGTATTTTGTTGTTCATCAACATGGTAATGATATGCATAAAGTGAAAGACAAGAAAAAGGTAACTTTACTACTTTTACAACGACGACCACAATCGCTTTTCTCTTTTCCGGGCCAATAGCATGCTGGTGGTTATGCGTCGGTAAACACACAACACCATACCACCATATGAGTTCTTTCTTGGCTGTCTGTACAGCAATGATCTAATGCCGTAGTTGTGATACCTTGATGATATTCTTACCTGGCGGCTCTCCTTTCTGCATACGAATATCTGATAAAAACAAATCAGATAAAATTTTCTGCTCCAATTTGCCTCATGTGTGCTTGCTTGTACGTAGTTGGTTTGGTTATGAGCGCTTTCTCCAGTTGGATGCCTCTCGTCTAGGTTCATTTTTTTCTGAGAAAAGAAAAAGAGAAAAGAAGGGCCAAACCAGAAACCAACCGTATATACACAACACATACCTACATGCAGTTACGGTAGGGTTATAAAATATTCCTTGTGTTTCTGTACTCTGTGTACATGACATAATACGAAAAAAGTCACATAGGCGCAAAATATGAAGCGATAACCTAGTAATTTTCAATTCATACTTTTACCCGAAAAAATTTGAAAATTCGCAACTACTTCTAGTTTTAAAATTGCCCAAAACGATTTGTGATACGAGGCTAAAACGTTTTCTTTTTCTCACGGTCCAAACATGAAGCTTACATGACGATGTGTAAAAAGTGGATTTCAGTATATTGAGTGGTTATTCTTTTTGCGATATTTGTGAAGTCATATCGTCAGCAATGTCATAAAAAGAAATTGTATTAGGTATATTGGAAAAACTATAGAAAAAGCTATTTTCTCTCGTTTCAATTGATTTCAACTTAGGTGTAGACACCCTGAAGAGAATATATGAACCTTTGTATGCATATATCTATCAACTCGAAAATCACGTTGTTTTCTGCTCCCAGACGAGCAATTTTGTACATACCCCCAAAAAACCTTGAAGGTTTGAACGAATTATTGTACTCCACCATTGTTCCAGGTAATAATGTAAACTGTACTTTTTATTGAACTTCTTTCCATATATGTGTCAGTCAGGGTGCTCGTAGTAGGTGACGGCAGTGATTGCTATAAAAGTATTGCACCTTAACTTTCACTTTACCAAAGTAATTTTGTACTGGAAATATAGAAAATAAAATGATTGAAATCCCGATGATGATATTTTTAACCGTCTACCCATTTGTTAATTTTGATTTTGAAATCAATGTGTATCTTTGTGGACTCTTGTGCTCAGATTCGAAATCCAAAGCTTATATTGGATGGTGCAATAAAAGTAGAGCATAAGCAAGAATGCATATTTTGCTTCTATAGACGTTTTAGCAAATAGCGTTAGTTAAAATATAAATTGTTTGAGTGAATCATCCAAAAATATAGAGAAGCCATTGAAATAGTAATCATGAACTCACGTGGACATTACACACTGATTTTTTTTCACAGACAATCAGAGAGATGGGTATTTACAACAGAAGCAATATTTTAGCATAAAATATGGGTACTTGGTAGAGGTTTTCTATGATTCACCTGTGAGGAATGGAAAAGAATTTGGTGCGTTTCCTGACAATGTGAAAATGTAGCATAAATAAATAAATAAAATACAAAAAAACATTTCTAGGAATAATTTTCCAGTTTGTGTAGTAGTGTAACTACACGCTCCATAATACATCATCAAACTGTATGGGAAGGGTACGTTAGCTAACACAGTTTATAATGCAAAAGTCAACAACATCTCTCTCTTTCTCTCACACACAACACCATTAGCATAAAGTATGTACACAATCACATAATGTGCATGTGTTCAGAAATGTGTGTATCTGCCATTTCAGAAATGAGATTGTCTCTGGAGAACTATTTTCCCTGTAGGATGAGAAAAGTGTAATAGACGAAGCAATATATTATGCTTGCATGCGATGTTGGCTGTTCAAGGTGTTTTACTCGTGTAGTACCATGTGATGTGCCTTCCTATATGCAATGTACATGCTATTTTATATGATATATTATTTGGACTCATATAAGATCATCGTAAAGAATGGATGACTGACAGAAACATCACATCAGGCCAATGCATTCCTTTTGTCGGCGACTGTCTGAAAAGAAGAAGAAATAAGACAGTAAGGTTTACTGTGATAGTAAAATGGGGAACAGTGTGTGGAGTAATCTTCTCAGAGTTTTGTACGTTCCTTTTCCCAGGTAATAAGAATAACAATACATGGACTTTAATGGTATTCCCGCTGTTTTCGACTTACTTCTCCTCTCACTGCCTGGCCTGTCAAGATTTTATGCTATCAACCTGACTTGGAGCATGATCCGTCCTTTTTATGATCTCTGCGTGTGCTGGTGCTGGTGCTGTTGGTGACAACACACCACTTCACTTACCCACAGATTTTCACTTACAGTAGATGAAAAAGTTTTCACCTTCCTGACTAGCACAATAACGGCATTACCATAATATTCGTATCATTTTCATTCAATTCCTTTAATGATCCATTTATTATGATTCAATGACGAAAGTTTACTGGAAATGGGAAGGATGCATGGTTGCGAGATTAATATCCTTGGGGCACTAAGATACATGACAATTTTCCCCCACTGTACAGTTTATATTTCCTTACATCGTTGAATAATATATTTAGCGTACAAATTGTGGCGCATCGTGCCTCCTGACTATCTGACTGGTAAGAATTTCACAACTTTAGGAAGCAAGCTGCCCTTACAGTGTACCTTTGCCTAATATCTGCTTTTTATGAATAACTTCTCATTGATTTCACACTTTGTATCTGTCGATGTACTCCATAATTTCGGGCACCTAATTAGATTTTAGTGTGCTATTTTGCAACATTCTTACTTTTATCTTTGACGATAAATCCGAACACTTCATCTGAATCCGAATCTGAATACTGCTTCACACTTACAACTGGGTTAGTAGGTATTTTGAATAGGGGTTGCAGAATGTAAAGAAAATCATAAATGCTTGAATATAATCGAAAATCATTATCATTCTGTAAATTATGTGGATTTTTAAGACTGATCCAACTGGATTTGTTGATCTATATAACTGATCCGGTACGGAGTTTTACATACGCCTTCATTGTCTTAAAAATAAAATTTCAAAGTGCATGAACTGATTTTGTAAAAACTTGGCATTCAACATCACTAATAACCTATGGTTGCCCGTTTTTGTGAAGTGTCATTCTTTCTAAAGTTGCCCCGTGTATATACATACGCTGTGCATTTTAGAACATTGCACTTATCCAGCTTAATAACGGAAACCGTTGGTGAATCAGTGATTTACATAAGCAAAATATCTAGGACATGTCGCATGTATTCAGTATTGCATATTATTTCACTATCACGGTATCAGTTCATACATGCAAATTTGTAGCAACATGCATGTAATGTCGCAACATGACAGAAATAACTACTGCTTTTGATCTAGATTGCATTCATCACCGAAACTGCATGGCATTGTCATTGTTATTACTATTCTAGAAACCGGTTATGGATATTTCACAATTGCAAACGACTAGAATTGATGAAATATAAGTTTACCTATAATAAAGCGTCATTGTTCTGTCTGATAAAGATATTTCCTGAATCATCGTTGTCTCATTGCATTCGTTTATTCATACCATATCATTTCATATTATCCTATTCACACTTTCTATTATTCAAGCCTTGGAAATAGTTTTGAGTGAATTCTATCCTTTACGAACACCGAATTCAATTTAAATACATCACAAGACTCTTCTGTTGTGAGTGATGGCTAGGATTTATGGTTTATAAACTTTTCCGGAAAGTTAAATGAGTGCGAAAATAGCTTTCCCGATTCGTTTCAACCATGGACACATGCACTATTGAACAAACCGCAAAAGCTTTACCGTTATATGTGCTCTAAAAACATCTCGTTTATCCGACATGCATGTATGCATCTATGTTTTAAGAAGCAGTATTCGAGGATCACTGAAGCAGCTTCTTTGTTGTTTAATTTTATTTACAAGATGATGAAACTTTAAAGTTATATCTGTACACGCAGTACGAACATTATGGTTTTCCTCCTTTGCTGGTCATTCTCTTCTCATAAAATATTCCTTTTGTTTGGATGAAAACATTACGTAACTTCTAGCCTAATATCTTGGTTAATTTCTTTTTCCCTGTGGTTAAATGTCTTTTAGGTGAACAAAATCTAACATCCCTTCATCTACATACATTCATAGGTACATACATGCTTGCAATGGGAGAAGCAAAATCATTAAAAACAACAAACAATTTAAAATACCCACAGGCGAAGTTTGTTTGTCTTCTGCCCTGTCTGTTATACTTGCGCAATATGGGTTAGGTTTACTTCCTTTCATAATACATGACTTATTCTATTATTCATGGATTTTAAATGGACAGAATTAAAAGAGTCCTTTGTTTGGATAAATAGATGATGATGATAGTGGCGGATAAATAAGTTTAGTGTACGTGTTCCGAAACACTGTTGTGAAAAGCTAAACGGTCGTTTGTTTGTCGTGTCGGTGATGGTAATGCTGTATTTTGTACATGATTTTCAAGTTTATACACATGCATTCCATTAGTTTGTTGCCCTCGGGTTTACACAATAATATCATTCATAGCTTTCACTTTTCTTTTTAAACACATGTAAATTGCCTACAAACTCGACGTTACTACTCCATTCAACGAGACAATAATGACAACGGATATCTAGTGGCAGAGAGAAAGAGACAGAGAGAGAGAGAGAGGTGTAAATGAAAATAAGTACATTGTTAGAAACAAACATTGCATGATATTTGTAAGCTTTTTCATATTCGTTGCATCTAAATCTAGTTTTGTTTGCTTCCAAAGTCAGACCTAACGTAGTACGAACAAATATACAAGATGTACGCCATTTCTCCGAGTGTACATATACCTATGCATATGCAATAGGGATATACCTAATGAATTTTGTTAACAATTTTGATGCATGGTATGGTGTATGATATTACCGTTGGGAGTTTAGCAAGATACCGCGTATCCGTCAATTACACACTCTATCAACGATGAAATGAACTGACAAAGACAAATTTCCTGGATCAAATAGATTGGATTTTGTCAGAAAATAAGTAATAAGACTGGGTGGGGTTTTGGCATGCACTTCCATTTCCATTAAGAAATATCACATCTCAAAAGATATTTTTGGAGTTTCGCGTTTGACTTAACTTGATGTACATAATTAAATAACCAGTAATTAGTGTCGAAAATACGTTTCCTGAGACCCAAGAATTAATGTAAACTGGCAAATACAGATGTGTGTCTGAGTTGATACCAAATACATACCAATAACCGTAAAGATGGTTGGATAGATACATGTTAATGCTCAGACTTGGCTGTCCCATTTTATACGGCACGTTATATCTACATTAAAAACTGCAGGCTTCAGTAGCAACAAATTACTGACCTTCGTATTAATCACTTTCGATTCTAATTTATATCCGACTTTATATTTATAGACATAAAATAGAATAAATAGAGGAACTCTCCCAATACCATTTATTATCTGTTTGGGTCACCAAGCTCCAAGCATTCATTGACAAAGACTGCATTCTTCGCACATGTTTTACGTTGTGGTTGCAGGTAATTTTGCTGAATGTTCGTAAATGAATCTAACACTTTGTTCGAATAATACATATATCGCATTGTGGCGCATGTACGAGAGCGTACTTGTTTCACAATTGTTGTGAACAATAATTTAATGAAAACCAAACACATTGGTCACCTTGTGTCGAGGAGAATGAGGTTTAATGTGTTATTTTGAGATGGAACTTTTACATCTTTTCAACTTGGCATTATTTTATCTTTTTAGCTTGGCATTATTTCATCTTTTCAGCTAGGCATTATTGTATCTTTTCAGCTTGGCATTATTTCATCTTTTCAGCTAGGCATTATTGTATCCTTTCAAGTGGCACTTTCGCATCGTTTCAGTAGTGTCTTTGTATAATGTATTTCGTTTAGGTTACGTTTTTGCTGACTGCGTGTTAGTTTAGTGTAAGTATGTATGTGTAAACGTTTTTGTCGTCCTGCAGTGAGAGTGCGAACTGCTCGCCGTTCATTTGTAAGATCGAGTCCATTCTTGTTCTGTTGTAAGTCTAGCTGTAAGTTTAGCAAGTAAGTCTTTATGTATCATTGAGTTGGTAGTACTTAGAAGAAAAAAGAAGAAAATAGAGTTAGTGTGAGTTTGTCTTCCGAGTAATGATCAACTCAGAGCTCCAGAAATAAGTTTTCTGTAAGATATTTGTTAGCGTTAAGTTTAATGCGCTGTAAATCAAATAAATTAGCGTAGAATTGAAAACTGTTAAAAATCACTGATAATTAATTGTTCCTGTTAATGAGTAAATAAAGAGTTTCGCTGTTCGTCTTATCAGTAACCGTGTCTGTCAAGATAAGTGATTATTTGGAGCATTAAATTGCACTCTTGCACGAGATCTTGCTGAGCGTGAAGCTGTTAAGAGAGCGCTGTTCTGAACCCCCGTTGGACGCAAGAATAGAAATCAGGGTCCTGAAGATTGACGGTGTCGGTCCGACAGTGCGTCATAGAAGTGTGGCGTTCGATAGTCAACGATTTCAGCCCCCACAACAACACCTTGCTATAGGCACGGTGGTGTGCACTGCATAAAACATTCTGTCATTCTTTGCAATTTGGTCTGACATAGTGATATATACATAAACACCTGCACTAGTTTTTTGAGGTTACAAAACCCTTTCTAATGACATGTCAAGTCATTATATCGCTGTCAGTTTATATTATTGTCACCACAATCAAGGATTTTCTCATGAACAAAAGCAAACGTGCGAGTTGGTTGTAAGCAAAAAGCAACTTTTATTCCATTACCATACAGCATTCAATTGGTCTTTTCGAACGTACACCATTCCCTCCCGCTATAACATACATAATGTATGTAACATTCATTGTGTTTCTTATTTTTGTATCTCTTCAATCTTGTAAAATGCTTTAACGTTTTGTTTGAACTATCCTATTATTTTTTACAGAAACGGCCGTTGTGTCACCATTTTTACAAGTCACGGCATGTCACGTGACCAAACATTTTTGTCATTTAGTTTGGCCGTAAGAAAAATTTCTATACAACTTGTAGAACCGGGCCAAATCGAAAGCTTGCAATGACAGGGTGTAAAAGTAAAATGAAGAATATTGATGTATTCATGTTGTATGCAGTTGTATTTTACGTAGAATCATGATAATATTGAGTGCTTCATTTCGTGCTCCAATTTTTGTGTTTCTGTCATGTTTCGTGGCTTTCTAACGAAAGTTACTTTCTATAAAGCAGAGCCCTTTCCTTGCACATGTAATTATACGGCTGTATAAATGACTAACACAACTGCAAGGAAAGTATCCCATCACACAATCGCAAAACTTATTAAGCAGAATGTTTGCATCGTTAGGAAAATTAGATATGGCTGTGATAAACTATCGATTAACTAATCTCTCCGAGTTAGACGCGATGCTAAAATGAAAATTGCACATTAATGGATTAAGAAGGAAATCAAAGTCTGGTAATATATGAAGTATGTCGGCTTCTGAGAAGAGAGCGAAATAAAAACCACCATGTCGGAAGTCGTTTTCACGTAGAATTTGCTTTGCTCAAGTATTAAGGCTTAACATAGATTCGTAAAATATTATTTAGTGTATATTAACTACTACTCTGTTTCGTTTAATATCGTGTTAAACGACATAGACTCAACTCAACTTTCCCACCGTGCACGTAAGATTCTGTAGATGAAACCACTCATATCCGGTCTTACAGTTCTCTTGGTTTTCATTTCAGCATAATGATAATTATTATGAGTAGACAAAACCAATATTAGCAGATACACGTGGAGTGCAGAAGCAGTACGATTCCGAGAATGTAGGATAAAAGGAGAGAAAGGAGTGCACAGTGGGTCTTTTTCCCACTAACTCATTTTCTCCCACATCATAATAAATAACCATTATCAACGTCACCAGAGAGAAATTTTAAACTCATATAACTGCATAAACAGGTAAAGGCAGCTTTTATACATTTCCCAACCACAAGCCCATCCGCTTAAGCTTATTTACCAAGTTTTCCTATGTTTTATACATTTACTACTCAACTATGCTTCTAGCAGAGAAAGAGTACAATTTTGGATAGTGAAAGTAATAAAAAAACAATACACACATAAATGCATGTTCCACAAAGTGAAACCGCACACATGTATGTAACAGTTGTTGTTCTATTTTAAGGTTATACCTACGTATTTACTTTATGTTATGCTAACTTACGGTAGGTTCTCAACATGAGCTCTGTACCAAACCATCATCATCAATGCTTTCACTTTCACTATTGCTAAGACAAGCTTGGATAGTGTGGGAGAGTTGAGTTTCGTATTAAACATGGTTATGCCCAATAAAAGAGTGCTGAGTGGCGGTGGTTCTACTAAATGACTATTAAACAAAAGGAGCGTGCGGTGATGCAAGATAAACGATGTTTCATGATGACAGAACGAGAATAAAATGGGAATCTCCCATTTGTTATAAAAATGAATGGTAAATGGGATTAGAAACACTCTGTATTTCTCACAGAAGACAATAGTTGAATAGTACATGGAATTGTCAGTAGGCAGAGAATGACTACGCCTAGATTTCAGTCTCATCCTTCTTATAGTCAGTATGTTTAACATGTATAATGATGCACATATATACAAGAATGTATTAAAAGTTAAAATTATGTTTGCCAAGTATGTAAGTACTAAATTCAAGTTGAAATGTTGTAAAGAACGAGTATTATTGAATTGCATATTTATGGTGGGTAAACGAACAGTAGATTATTCCACAAACATGGCCTTGTTACGAAATCTAAAGTACTTGCAAAAAAGGACACCTTCTCACTGCACTTTACATTTGGAGCAACACAAAGTTTAGAAAACTCAAACTTGTAGACGAGATGTTTTCTTAACGCAAAGGACATGTAACAAGAGCTACGGGATTTAACCAAATGCCTCTATCCAAAAATCTAATATTTGAACGGTACAAGATACTCTCCACCGCTTATACGTAAGCTTATGGGTGTAATGTCACTGGTCTTTAGATCATTTTACTTTATTATAAATATGTAATAGGATTTATAGATTTTGTAAAAAGTTTTCAAATTGTGTACTAATATTCTTTTTTCGAATTTGACTTCTTTGCATCAACAATCCGCCTTTTACACTAAAGAATATTATATACTAAAACTAGCAATTTAAGTTTTCAAATTATTACTGATGTACCCTTCTTTGGTGCCCACTGAAATTGCTGTGTTGTTGATTGTAGTAATGCATTTAAACGCAATGTCCCAAGTCCCAACTAAATTTATATTTATCAGCCTTGGCACGTCTCATCTCACGCGGTTCATTTATGATGAAAGCAACTATGACTAATAATATGCCATTTTCCCACACTGTATTCATTTTAGTGGTCACAACGCAAGAGCGCTATAAATATCTGTTGAGCAACCCATGATAAAGGCAACGAAAAGTATCCTTGTCATGGTCGTCATGATTCATGTCAAGTACCTCTGGTATGGCACTTGTTTTTGTCCATGAGCAGACGAGTAGAGTGGAACGTTGTTAAAAGGGTACTTGTAAGATTGCTCTGTTGCGAAATTGGGACTTCTCTGTTTCTCTACGACCTAGTAATTTCAGGTATACATTATATTATGTGCGTTTACACTGTAAAAACGTGGCAAAATGCCATAGCTTCGAGGACATTTTATGAATCCAACAATCTTCGACTGGATCCTAATTTTAGCAAGTTTATTTAATGCTGAAGAGTCAAACAATACAACAACCACTATTGACTGATCATTGTTCCGCTATAGGAATCATAATACGTTTTTACTTCAATTCATATTATACCTACTCAAAATATCATCTTGCATTGCTTACATAGTAGTCGGTTAATTTTAACTATGTTCAGTGATGAATCCATGAGCGATGAGTACAACTAATTTAATTTGTACATCGTACGTATCAATGGCAGGATAAGCAGTATTCAAATAAGATGAATACCAGCTGCTGTTGTGGCCCTATATCATAAAATATACGGGAAAGCATATACCTTTTGTAATTGGGAACACCCAGATTGGCGACTTTTTTCTAGACGATCTCCACTTCTGACCTTTTCCTATCATCATTCAATTTCCTAAAAAACCGCGCTGTTTAACATGGATCACAATACATACATTTTCCAGCATACCACTGTTCTCTCTCTCTATTTCCTCCTTTTCCCAGATAAAGGAAGCATCCTTTCAGCCCAACCAATCCCAAAAAAGTAAAAGGATGCGAGGAAATATAACGAGTTGTAAGTATGAAAAAATTCCATCCGCTTCAAAAAAAAAGTTTCTTCTTCACGAGATACTTTTGGCTTCTCTCGATCCCTACTCTCTCTCTCTCCACTCTCTCTTTTACTGAAATATTATGTAACAGTGCCTATGAATTGAAAGAAAGAACAGTTCTTCCGTTTCCTTTTTTCGTTTCAATTCATTTTGAAAGTCCGTCTCCATTTTGGTGGCATATGTGTGACAACAGCAGGGAAAAGTAGTACAAAAACTTTAATATTACCGCTTCCAACTTACTTACTATACGGCTGGTTGGCTGAATCCTTGATCGTGTTCCTTGTAACAGCATAGATTGCAATAGTAAACTACTGTGTACTCCTATACAACTACCGCCAGAACCTATATTATTACTGACTGCACTTTCTATCTACTACACAGACAATTTTTCCCTTGTGGAAGAAATACCGAAGGAAGCTAAAAAAGAAAGTTGAAGCGTATCTGTGACCAGTTTCTTTTCAATTACTACAGTGCATGCTTGTGTGGAGCTGGCATGATGTACACAGTCACTAGTCACACATAACGTTTAGGTACACAAAAGGAAAAATTTTAAGCGTTATTTCACCCAAATAAAATATATACCCCTATACAATTTGCCAGTATGAATGAATGAGAGGTATGTACATTGCGACTGATATGTGCAAATTGTGGCAGAGAGTTTTTCTCATTATTTTTTCCATTTTGTTAAATGCATGTAATGTATTATAATAACGTGTTAAGATAACTAGATCACGTACCCTTTCTTGGAAAATGTAATTGCGTCAGCGAAAATAAGTACCTAAACAGACGGAGAAAGTACTGTTCCCAGCACTGTTTTAAATATGCATAAATAAATATCTGCAGATGGTCTACCGAAGCGCAAAAAATTGAAAACATCAACATTCTCGTCGTCAATGTTGTTTCACCATTATTGAATCAAGGTCGATTATGTGATCTGTGTAGTAGCTGTATGTATTTCGTTTACTTGTGTGCTCACATTTCTTCTCAGGTGCGGCTGCGGTGTGATATACACAAGTACATTCATGTTTTTGAAGCAAGTAGGTATATTATTCGCGTAAAATTGTATTTGCAATAGCATTAACCAAATAGACTGTAAAAAACAGGTAGAATGAAAGTGAAATGTAAAAAGGCCGTTTCGTTTTGTACGTAGTTTTTGTTAAAAAAATAAAAAGTAATATGATTCGTTTCCGAATATTTGCAAAATATCAATTTTTTCCATTCCTACCATATATATGTAGCTTGGAAAGTGGAACGATCGCCAAAAAAACTATGCAAGTTTCTTCGAGTTCAAACAGCGGGAGCGGAACGAATGGAGTTTTATGTGGATGAAATTGAAAAAAGGAGAGGAGAGAAGAACCCTCTAAAAAGTTTTTCATCCTTTCAGATATCTTGTGTGATACACATACTGTATGTACATGTGTATGTTTATATTCAAGGGGAAGGGTGATTTTATTTTAATATCTCCAAAATGCATATTATCGTCGTTTTTTGTAGGAGTAGTGGTAGCATGTATATATTATTATTATTGGTCTACCTTCCTTTCCGGCACAGTGAAAACTCCCCTGTTTTTTTCTACATTTCTCTCTACTTTCACTTCAGAGTAGATATAGGAGTACAAGTTGTGGCAGTGACTGGTTTGGGTTGACTTGAGTACTTCTCTCTTTTCTTCTTTTCCCTTCTCCTCCTGTCTGCATTGAAATCCCAAGTGAGTACGTGGTTTGGATAAAAACAGCTTGAACATTCTTCACAACATCATGTATCAATGGTTTGATGCTACGAGAAGGGATCCCATCCTTGACGTTTCTACTCTTTTCATATAAAATGTACATTCCTCTTAAATACGTATATGTATATTGACGAACATCGCGCTGCTCAATGTGACTTGAGCAGGGAAAAACATAATATCTGCAGGCATAATATAAACAATCCAAAAAGATCCACTGAGCAAAAAGTGTGCAATGCAATGTGATGTAAGAACAACGAAACGGACGGACGTTACGTATGCACATATTAGTACAGCTCAATACGTAATATTATAAGGTTAGGGAATGGTACAGCAAGCTATGGCAGAGAGAAAGCAAAAATGCCCGTGTGGAATGAAAAGCTGAATGTGAATTTGTTGGGGAAAGTGTACTAAAACAAAAATATCATTGCCGAGCATATAAACCGAAAAAGAGGAGAGAGAGAAAGAAATAGAAAGGAGAAAATGAATGAACGTCTCTGTGAGACTATGAGGAAAAAAAACTCTTTTATTCTACATCAACATCGCACCTTTCTGTTAGTAGATGATGTTTTTTGCACATACTCCTCTTAAAGTGAATAGCAGAAAAAGCAATAAGTTTAGCAGACTCTATATACTTTAATTTAAGATGAATAGCAAATGACAGACGGTAAGAGAGAAGCAATGGCTTCAGAGGTGGTGGTGGTGGTTGTGTACTTGTGTGTTCGTGGCATGCATGTTCACCGGAGAAAAAAAGTAAGCTTTTGCAAAAAAAGTAATATTATGGTAGAGTTAGTGATATTCTATGGTATCTACCTACCTATTGGGCTTTAGCTTTTTTACTTGAATTCATTCATTGGTATAATAGTTTCGGTTATGCCATGCATTCATGCCACACAAGAAGCTTTTTTGCTTTATTGCTATATATCTATTTATCTATGTAACCTGAAGAGCTCCCAATAGGCCGTATACTGTTCAATGGAATGTGAGCGGAGAAGACAGGAGCTCGAATAACTGGAGCTAAAGGAGCTTCAAAACACCGTAGCATGCAGCATGCATTGAATATAATATCACACTCGGCCACCACCAACAACACAAACAACAACAGCAGCAGCAGCATAAAAAAGCACAACACCGCACACACAGCCACCATCACCACAAGGATAAACCACACCACAAGAGTGAGCGAGACCTACATTACATTTTCTCTATGATGATGATGGTTTTATGCCTACTACACACGTAGTATTTATGCTATCAAGACGAGTTTAACTTTTCAAAAGGAGAAAAGAATAAACAGGATGGAACATGAAGGCAGGAGCAGCGCTATGGGAAAAAGAAAGAGGCAAAAAATGTTGCATTTTCATTCACTCCCTTTTCTTCCTTAAATATGTATTTTGCTACCTTCGTCCTTTCTTCTCAGATTACATTTTTATGCACGGAAAACAGGAACAACAACGACATTTTTACTTTACATAATATGTATCATCATCCTGATCATTTTAAACTTGTGCCCTCTCTGGTTGGATATTAAGGTAAATGCAGGGAGAAACAAACTGCACACGGGCATTAAATTTGCATATGTAAGGTAACTACGTGGTTATGTTCTCGTCAACAGAGCAGAAGGAGTACAATGTATGTATGCATGTTATGGCACTCAACCCTTTTCTTCTTTACCGGATTCATAACTTCCGATAAAGTCATATAAGAGCTTCCATAATAATGGCATGCACGCAGAGGAATATCTGTTCATGATTATACGTAGCAGTAATAATCAGTGAAATTTCTCGAATCGTCTATGCAAACGAAATTACCCCTTCATGCATAACCTTACAAGAAAATTGTGTTAGACCACACACCTATAACTAGTAGACAGCCTGATAGCCTTATGTTTTGTGTTTGTGTTCTTTAATTATAACAGATAGATATCAATATCTGAATGTCTACACCACACTACATAACATTCATAGTGGTAAATTCATCTGGTAACAACATGACCATTATAAGAAACCTTTCATGCCAAAATACCACATTCACGACATGAGCGTTGCCGTCCATTCTAGTTGATATTTTCTCCCAGTTTGCTTAAAAACGTCGTTGGTCATGCATTTGCCAATTTAGTGGTCTTAAATGCCATCGTACCCGGTAGTTCTACGCTCTCTCTCTCATTCTCTCAACATTTTACATAAGCATCTTTTCTTACCTGGACAAGTTTGCTTTTGCTAGCAATTTTATCCATATAATGCATATTTTTACTATGGTGTAGCGAGCAGCTCAATGAACCGAATATACAGGTAAAACTAAAAATCCATTGTAAATATTACATATGTACTCCTGATGTGATGTGCATGCATTGGGATTATAAACAGTGGTCGACTTCGATGTCGACGATAATATGAATACTGAGCACATTTTGCTTTCTCCTGGCCTCCACAGTATATAAAACTAGGAGAATTTTCCCTGCTTACTTGCTGACATTGTTCATTTCCTGACTATTATTTTTGGTCGCTCTATGACTCTCATATACATGTCATGCTTGCGGACAAGGGAAAGAGGAAAACCCAAGTAAGCAAATTATCTATTCGTTTCTCGTATAAAATCAAATTGCCTTGCTAGGCTTATATCAGTCACGTGGACTTATGATTTTATATGTATATAAAGACAAAGACAAAAGAGTGAAAACACTACATACATATCGCGTATATAGTATGCAATGATACCAATGTGAAATGATAAAGGCTCTTGTGCAATATGCAATGCACGAAGACTTTGTTTGTGTCCACTGTGTACCTATAAATTACATGCATACGGATTGAGCTGCCAATGAAAGTGGTCTGCGTGTTATTGTTATTTTTATAGCCGCTGTAAGAATCTGAGTAACTTTTACGGATATAAAATCATCATATAATGACAATGACCAAACCAGTTTACTTGATTTCGCACGACAGACACACATATTGGTGGAACAAACCGCTGTCCATTTTCTCATCACAAGATTGTGTGCATTGATATTCAGTGCAAACAAAAACACAGACACAATTTTTGTAGTATCAACTTACAAGATTTGATACTACTGCGAAAACTTATTGCTCACGATGTATCTTGGATGTTTCAACTTTATTTCTTGCATCGGTTTATAATTTTGTTATAGAAAGTATACATATACACTGGCAATAAAAATATATGTGATATTATGCTATACCTCGTGTCAGTATGTCTGTTGTGCATTCATTGTGTTGAAATTGAGTGGAATAAAGTGTTGAACGCGCTTTCACTTAAATAGCACACATGGTTCCTTATTTGTACTTTGACTACTCGTTTCGTTTTCTCTCTGCTGCTTACTTATTGTTACGTTGCCCCCTCTTTTACTCTTTCCGTGTTTGTTATACTATTCACTATTCACCTACATTTTTGCCAGTGGGGAAGTTGACTGGAAGCTATGTTGTCAAATGTGGGGTTGATCGTATACCATACTCTGCTTCTGTCTCGCTGTCACGAGTGCTTCTTAAATTGTCTTGCACTTGCTTAGTAAGTTTCCTGCCTGCCAATCACTCTGTCGCGTTCTTGGCTTTCCCCTCACATACCCTCTTTCTATTTATGTGAAGGTATTGTGCGGTCAAGAACGGAAATTTTCATAATTTCAACCAAAAATTTACTGTAATTTTTATGCTATATTTAGGTGAAATGATAGAAAATTACGGTATATATTTATCGTAATTCAAACTAGGGGAGTCTCAACTCTCTGCTTATACATACATCGATGATGACAAGCCCAACCAGCAAAAAGTGTTCGATTCGTATTCTTTTCAAGAGCTATAAAACGCTGCGGTACATGTTCGCGTTTGTCGCCGGACCTTAGTTCGGCCCGTATACGATAAGTAGAATCGAGATAGAAGAGATTTCTCGTAACATCGCCGCTAGAACGTACGCCTGTAGAATGTCTCCCGTACATTATAATCATTCGGTTTGGGTGCTAGATATCGAAAAAAAATCAATGCGGTCACATAACGTGGTAGTAACTTTACACAATTTGTTTATTTAATGGCATATTGTTGACATAGATAGAGGTTATAATTAAAGAATATACTTATTTTAAAGCTTATTCACGTACTAAATAACATTTACACTAATCATTTATATTAACTAACCATACAATGTAACAAAGGAATGCACAAAAATGATTTCTTAAACGGTAAACATACATATTTCATTAAAATATCTTCATATGGTAATTCTACATCAAAAACATTCGACAAATTCTTGGCGTAATAAATACCCAACTCCCTGCTGTCAATTGGATATTCCTTTACTCGGGATAAAGACATAAATTTTTTATAGCCTGTTATAGATGAACTCGTTTCATTTTTACTAATGGAAACTGCTATAACAATTTCACCCGTTTTTATCATATAACAGTTGTCGCCTGTTTTATTAGACAGTTTTAAAGAATCCGCGGTCTGTTCAATATGATCCAATGCATCTAACTCACTGATTCGATTGAAAACCTGTTCAAGATATAAATTCTTAGCTCTAAGAATCCGTTTAAATTTTTGCATGAATGATTCGCATTTGAACGTACTTGCGTTGTCTAAACTACCAAAATTCATGCAGTCATCGGCAACATGCAACAAACCATGTACATTATAGGACATGAACTCGAACCCATACACACCTTCTGCACCTTTTACAAATTTCGTTAAAAATGTCTTAGCCAAGTTATTCCAATAACGTTCTCCTGCTCGGTTTGATAATAAGATATAAATTGCTACGTGTAAATTTAAGAAATGTTCATACTTTTCGCTGCAGAGTATTTTATTAAACGCAGCTACTCCTGTGTATATCAAAATGGAGCGAAACTCTGTCCCCTTGAAGTGACTGACTGAATTTCGGAAGGAAAATATTTTTTAAATGTGAACAATCTGGAAGAAATAAAAGTTATGTCAATAGCTCTTAACCTATGAGGGAATTTTCCTTTTACCCACCTATACAGCAATTTACGCATTACGCCTAAGCATATCAAATGCAAATAATCCAGTGGAACCTGGGAAACTAATCCTACATGTAAATCTAAAAAGATACTTGTTTTAGAAATGTGACTGTTTACACTTCGATTTTCGAAAAAGTCTGTGTCTCGTCTTTCCTGTACATTATTTGAATAAGGATACACAACACTGCCATGATATTCACCCACCTGAAAACATCTTTCGCATCCCTCATAACTGTTGTGGTTTTTAACACCCTTAATGAAACTTCTAGCAGGCACATCAGCAAGAATACGCGATATTCGAAAAGAGTAGGAAATGCCATCTATTATTATTCCGTCACAAATGAGTTCCTTACATGAAACTACAAAGTTATTTAGAAACTGTGTGTCGATGAGCTTTGCATTTCCATAATAAAGGGCAGCAACAAATGGCACTTTATTGACAGACTGATCAACTAAACACAAAACAGGCCAAAATTGTTTATTTGAAGATCTTGTTATGGGTATCCCGTCTATACCAATACCTATGGTGATCACTGGCCTTCCAGTTTCACTCCTAATTCTATGAACAATTGGCAAATCCGATTCTAAATACCCTAACCTAATCCTTTTTTCAATCCCTTCTTTTAAATTGAAGTATATACACTGGCCACCACTTACTTCAATAATTAATTTTTTAGTGTTCCTTGGAGTTCTGAGAAGTGTACGAGGATCTTTTGGCAAGGAACTAAACATGTTGTGACCTCTTAAAAGACCTAGTCATTCTCTAAGTGCATCGTGGCTAACATTAAACTTTAAGGACCAATTACGAATAAAAGACGCACTGTCTACTGGCTTTTCACTATCTACGTCATTTTCTGTCTCAGGCAAATTGATGTCCTCATTGTTACCATTAAATTGATATTGATATGAGCTTACATTTTGTAAATTACTATCTAATTGATTGCTACCTGCATCTTCATCGTTTACACATAACTCATCAACACAACTACTAGATAAATTAGAAACGGGTCGTATGTACTTCAATGCTGACTGAACAACCGCTCTACGCTGCCGTTCAAGTGTTCGCCGTGAGGTCTTCATTTTGAACTTCGGCTGCAGTACTACTTGAGGCGCTGCCTTCGGGTTGGTTTGCAGTTGGATCCTGTCTTTTCAATCTCCGTTTGTCCCTTCCGCCTTGTTTATCCGATGAATTCTTAAGAAAATTCTTAATGTACCCTTTGATGTCACTGTTAGTTGCTTGAGAACCGCCTTTCGTTTTTCTTACAGCCTCTGAACAAAATGAAAAACTAATTTATAACAATTGCTAAGAAGAACAGGCAGAGTTAATTGAATTGAGTAGTTTACTATTTTACCATATATCAGTTCCAAAAGTTTGGTGTCTTTCAGCCCGTCCTTGGATGCACTTCCTTTACCGGTGAATGACAATTGTACAGCAACGTTTTGACCAATGAGAGCGTCCAAAATATTGTGTGTAATGGATTTAGGGTCACGGCCTCCAAGAACTGTCAGTTGTGGTAACTGCAATTTAGATTATTCCAAAAAGTAAATATAACATAATATAACCGTCTACATTATTCTTGTCGTTGGGTTAAAGAAGTTGTTAACGTACCACTGATTTATAATTTTCTTGCGCTTCAATCCAATGTTTTAACTCGGAAAATGTTTCCAAAGACGAAACGGGAAGATTCACTGATAATTCTTCGAACGCCGGTGTACTATTTTGGACAGATCTGTTCAGTAATTCCTTTATCCCGTTGTTAATTGTGACCAGATGGTTAAGAACGACTTCCTCAAAACCTATAAAATAATTAAAGCGAGTAATCCATTAGAGTTGATAAGTACAAAATAAGAAGCAACGTTATTTCGCAATTAGCAGTGATTAATCATACGAGCGCGATTTTTAATTTCCTCGTTAAGTTTTGCATCTAGATTTTTAATATCATGGAGTAGAGCGGGATTGATCACCGGATTACTGCTGACGTGTCTTGATCCGGAACTGGTAGAAGCTGGAATAATTTAATTTAATGATGTTAGTTTCAGGTTCCCAGAATGTAAATACATGAGTGAATATTTATCGTGTTTTAACATGATTACTTGCGGTATAATTTAATTTTGTGTTGGAAATTGGAACAAGGGAAAGCCGTGGAGCCCCAGAACCAATGCCCAGATTTGTTGACAATCCTTTTGATTTGGAATTCTTTTGTGGTGGTGGGGGTGGTGACGGCGAGGATGACGATGTGGATACGGTTGGTTCCCTGCTAGCTAAAGGTGTAGTGGCTGTTGGACGATTTTTCCGTTCAATTCTTGACAGTCTGGTTTTTCTCCTCTGATTTAGATTATCCTCAGCTGCTGATGTATCCAAGTTAGATGTATACTGCCCTTTTTGACACTTTTCTTGTGCTTTTTCCCAAGAGTCTGTAATTTAAATTAAATTACATTGATAATGAGTAAAGTTTATTACCAACAGTTGATCTTTGTAATTTTAATGGTTAATATGGCTATAGCTATAGCTATTTACTTACCAAAAGCTCCAAAAAAATCACATTTATATACCTCCCACTGGAAACTAGTGTCAATAAAAGGGTCCAGGTGCTCAAATAAAATTTTTCGAAACCGAGCACCTATGGCAGATGGCCAATGACACTCAGTTTTATCTAGGGACAACCACTTTGTTGAAACTACCTCAACTGTGTCTTCTTCAGGGAATGTAACAACTGCAAACTGATTTGAAACTGCCATTAGCCTGCCTACAATATCGGTTTAGAGAATAATTATTAAAACTATTTTTGTCGTTAATTTTATTGATAATCGATGAACAAGTAAAACTTGAAAACAGGTTTGTTGAGTAGTTGATGAGTAGTAGTTGTAGTTGAACAACCAACAAGTCTCGACACATGGTCAGAGGAATATATGAAGAGAAGGGAATGAGGAAAGTCCCGCCAAACTCACTGACGGCTGCGTGCGTAAAAAGGTGATGTGCATTGTGTCAAGATGCAATAATCGAGTACTACGCGCACGTGGCCCGATGATGAGTTGGTAACAGAAAAAACGTACTCTCAATCGCATCTAAAGCGCATCCAGATAGTATAAAAAAATAGCATAGATATCGCTGATATCAGTCGTACTAATTTTCATTCTACATAGCACCTTTTAGCGTTCGACATCTCGTAAGTAGCCAGCATCGTAAGCCAGCCGTATGTGTCGAACAACAACCGACGAAAAATAGAAACTTTTTGCTGGTTGGGAGTGTGGGTGAAAATGTGGAGGTTATTGGAAAGTAAGAGCCAAAATGCGACATAAATACCTACTTAGAGAAAAATGTACATGAATATAATCCATATTATTATACTTACAACTTATATATATATAATATATATATTTAATAACACGTAATAGTAGTAACATTTTCCTCTTACCACTACAACAACTTCTATTTCGTTCCTAGCATGATATTCATTTTTTCTCTGTCTACTTCAACAACGTGTGTGTGTACAGAAAGATATTACACTTTTGACTGTCTGTATTATGCTTTGGTACAATAGTCAAAAGAGGATATGTAACATTCACGTCACATGTAGTATTCTCTCTCTATGTGTTTGTGTCTCCCTGCATGAGTGTAATGTACCTTGGTGGCTTGCTGTTTCTGTCCGTATCCTTTCCCTCTATAGCTTTCTCCAGTTTCACCGAAAAGGAAAAATTCAAGTAAAGACACACGCCATCACACATCCTTCGCTCACTCTCATACAACACTTCTCCTCGACGGTGCAATAAAGAACTTTAAAGCCTGCTGATGGGCTTGCCTGCTGTCTCCTCGTGGGTGAAACGCCATAATATCTGTATAAAGACGACGAAAACGATGAGAGTCAGCTTACCAAAGAGCTAACAGAAAAATCAGGCATATATAGTGAATGTGTACATATACATGTGTGTGTGAGTGTGGTTTAGTTTACAAGAAAGATTTTCTCTGTTTGTTGAAATTATCTTTCAACTTTTCTTCTTCCTCACACCAACCAAACCAGCAGGGCTACTGCTCAAAATGTAGTTTTGCAGTGGGAACACATAGGCATATATTATGGTATATATCCGCCAACTTACCACTTCTTTCCTTTTTACTACTTACTACTCACCCACTTGATCGGCACACTTAGCTGAAATGGTTGACTCGTTGTAATATCATCGTCGTCATCATCTTATAAAGCATCATTATTACACTGACTGCTGGCATGTCGTTCCGTCGTCACTCTTGCCTCTCGTTCCTTTACTTCTTCTTTTAATATCACCCTACTCTACTTTCTCCTCTCACATTTTATGCTGCGTCTCTGCTACCGTCACTGCTGCTATATTGCTTCTGTCTACTTGGGACAGGAAAGGTGAAAAAGTTTGGCTCCTCTTGAGCAAGGGAACGAGAGGGAGACGAGGACTTGGAGAAAGTGAAAAATGTGGGAGATGGCTCAAGTCAACTCTCCAGCCTGCTACTTGGGTGCCACTACATGAGACTATAGTTATAATATAATAGCGTACATCAGTGTCAATTTAAATTATGTTGAGAGAGGAGAGCTGACAACGAATCCTCATTAGAAGAATGGGCCACGTTTTCTCCCACTTTCTACTCTTGCGGTGTCACATCTGTCCGATACACAGCAGCAAACATTATTTGAATTTCTAAAATAAATACATGAAATTAACTTTAGTTTAGGGGTGCTTAGAAGCAGAGTGGCGAAAAAAGAAATCCGAATTCTTTTAGACACCAGAAAAAAATTCATTAAGACAGAAGCATGAAAGAAAGCATTCATTCTTCTTCTCTCCTTCTTTTTAACCAGCATAGCAGTCAAAGTAAATTAACGATATAAAAAGTCAAAATTAAAAAAGTAGCTTAATATGCGCTGAATTCGCATCCTTGTTTGTGACGTATTATATATTTTCCATTCGAAAAACATGGTGACTGAATGTGAGGAAAAGGATGTCACAGGATTCTGCTGATGAGTAATGAAACAACTAATATCTCTTTGGTGTGCCGTCATCTTGCAATATAATATCCGTAGTGAAAAAGTTGAATTTCCGTATTTTATTCCTGTGAATATGCTAATGATTACTGACAGGTAAATGCAGGAATAAAAGCCCCCGAATTATTTTGCTATACTTCGTAAAATTACTGAGATTGGAAATTATGCTGAAATCAAAATACATGGTAATCTATCCAAGTTAAGGATGATCGACGAAACGGAGAAGAATGAAACAATAACGGGTATCCTCTTCCTCGGAGCCACACTTGCGGTTGGATGTTTTCCTCTCTGCCTAGTGTGCTTCAACGGAACTTGAGAGCATGGTGGAAAAGGAAGTGAGTGAGAGTTCCCATGAATCCAACTTGAAGAAAGAAATATTAAAGTTTGGACCGCTTGGATAAAATTGTGGTGGAAATGGTGGCCGTGTGTCTTGCTAGTTGCTACTATCAGTCTTGTGCAGTGTGCATTCCATGATATTATTTAGCCACCAAAAGCACCCGGGCTACGTTGTGTATTCGCATCTCAGCTCAGAGAGACGCTGTCTTGTCTTGATGGCCATTTTTCCCTGGCTCTTTTGAAATGTCATGATTTATGACTGCATGTGTGTGGTGGCATTTTGATGTTTTTTTACTGGGCAAAGAAGTATCAGCATTACATCACTTGGATATATGAAAATACGAATGGAGCTGAATCTGTGCGCAGACGGAAAGAACTGTTCTGAAATTGTGTTGACAAAGCTAAAAACATATTATATACTGGCTAACCTACCCAAGGGATTCTGAGACTGGAGCATTTCAGATTTTTTCCATCTGGGGAGCATGTATAATAAAACGTGTCGCGGGCTGTTTTCATATTATATTATGGCAGTTTTGCAGTCGTTCTACGATAAAAAAATCTACAATTTTCGCTAGCTGACTGGTTGTAGTATGTAACACGAGTTTATTTGTTGCTCTGATCTTGGCGTTGTGTAACTCAAAACTGGCTGGGCAGCTTCATAGGAGCACCAGCATTTTTCCACATATTATCTCTGTGTATTTGAACAAGTTTACTTACTACCAATTCCCTTAAGATTCGATTCTGTCTCGTGATCATCAGAATTGCTGACGTTAGTCGAGGTAATCATTTGAAACACATTTTTCTTATATTTTTATTATATATGCTGAGTTTAACACTACCAACATTCCCTATTCTGTGCGTCATCTTCTTCCTTATGTTACATGCTATCTACATATTATACATGCATCGTCCTACAACAAATATTGATATACCATATATAAAAGTTACATCTACTGCCACTCACATATCCCCAAAAACATCTTGAAAAGTCATCTACATAATACCTATTTTAACACAACCCCGATGCTGCTTATTTCCTTGTACCAAATCCGAGAGTGTGAAAGTTGCAAATATAATAATGGTTAACTGAGTTAAGAAAGTAATCGATAACGTTCTATTTTGGTAAAAAAACATATCCTTCGCACCAGTAATTATCCCAAATAAGCTATACGACATGCGTTGTATAAAAATAGGCGAATTGCCGTCAGTTACCACATGTTCCCTTCATAATGCTATAAGTATCTAATAATAATAATAATCTTTTGCGTTTCCTTAATTGTAAATACACAGTGTTTGCTCTGTATCAAATATAATATTATTAAAAAAAGTCACATACTCTTTGATGATACCTGTGATGTCCTTGCCAAGAGATTGCACGTTTACATTGTAGCACCAACGTTTCTACCAAGATGAAAGATGAGAAAAGTGCTTAAATGCTTAACAGATAAAACCATATAAATAATGTGGAGACACAGGGAATAAGATGTGAAAAGATACCCTGCTACCCGTATAAATATTGTTTTGTGTAAGTACTTATCTACGGATACATGTTATATGTAATGTCTCATCTGTAACTACCACTAACGCGGTAATTTTTAGTCACATCAGACCGTCTTCTGTGAATTGAGTTACAGTTGCTTTCTTCCTTTTTCTGCTGCTTCTCTTTTCTTCTCTATCTCACACTCTCTGCATTTCGATCTATGTCTGTGGATTTTTATATATTCCCGTGCCTCTCTCTGGGGGAGTCATTAGACAGGAAAAGTTAGTTTGCTAAAAGCTTGCTCACATTACTTCCTGCCTTCCGTAGTTTTGTTGGAGCTGCTGCTGTTTCTGATGCATCCTTTGCTGCTCCTGCTGTTGCTGTGCTCACTGTACTAGTAAGCAAACCACACACAGATATACAAACTAAAATACGTACATGCTCGGGTTTTGTGTTTCTCCTCTATGGTCCCCAAAGTAAATTATAATCAGGATGAGTTGTGTTTCTGCTTAGAATACGACATGTAGTCGAAATACCATGTAAAAGCCATTATATTCTACTTTGCATTGCATGAATGACTGATATCTTATGAAAAAGTGGTATCATCATTAGCACAACTTGAATAGATAGGTATATACATACAATTACAAGTTTTTGTGGGTGAAGCAAGCTTTAAAATGTTCATTTTATGCAGATACTTCATGAACTCAGAGAAAGTATTCCAGTTCAATTTGATTTCCTGGTGAGTACATGATCTATGAAGGAATATCCTTTCATTTTGCTCGATTTACCCCTATTGTTTTATTTCAGGTTTTGTATCTTTATATTTTCATTTGAGAATGGATTCTGCCTTTATATATTCCTTGTCTACATGCAATCGATAATACAAAGACACGGTTATTTTGTATGCGGGGGAGTTTGGCGTTACAAAACATTCCAATTAACACGTGATATTTACCTATTACTTAATAATGTAGTTTAGTACTCTTATAAATATATGTGTGCATTTACATTGGTAGTTGCCGTTAATTAATCAAACACGTCTAGGCACTCTTCTGTCCTATTTGTTAATGCATACATACATTTTTATGTAGTACCCACTGCACTACTGTCTACGTGGAGTGGAAAACGAACGTGAGACGAAGAAGAGGAGTACGACTCCCGACTGCGTATAAAATTCCGAAAATAACGCATTTATAAAAGTTATAGTAGTAAACCAGCAGCAGTAGTAATAGTGATGGTGAAAATGCTAGTGATAATTACCCCAACAAGAAAGTTTTTAAAGCTCCCGCACACACAAACTAGGCTCTAAGGAATCTTTTGAATTTAAAAAATTACTTCTTCCCTGCTTTCTCCTCTGGCTTGTCTTCATTCATGTCACGTATGACGTTTCCTTCCTACTATAAGCAAATGTTGTGCAGATGATGAAACCACTACAGTCAGGAACTTGCAAAACATCCATGCAAACTTGTAGGTATAATAAAATGCTCACCTATAATATATGTGGTTGTAATATCATGTTTTACATGTATAAATGCGTCATTCACAACACATCACTTTCTCTGGGGTTAGTGTCGGTAAAGTCGCATATACCTTGGCACGTATCTAATTGCAAAACATACTACAGAATATATCTAGGCATAATAGAGCTTTTAAAATGTTACATTTGTTTTACGTGCTCCGTCGTCTATAATGCATGTGCTTCACTTATTTTATGCATTATTTAAAAAGTATAAAGTACCTCTGTGAGTGAGTGCGAAGACATTTCCTCTTTTATTTCGTCAGAAAACCATGCCACTTCCTTTCACCGTCAAATCATTTATATGTAAGCAGTCCAGTGTAGTGTAGTGTGTAGTCAATCCATAACAAGTTTTTACACCTCGGAGAAAGAGTGGCATAGAAGACATCACATCCACAAAATAATGTTAAGGTGTTGTTTTCCCAAGGCTCACCCTATCCATTTTCATTCTCATATCATCAGCATCATCACCCTCATCTCCAATTTATTAAGGATTCTCCATTTAAAAACTCCTTTGACCGCCCATTAATGCGCGAGCATACTTGTAGCAGTTTTCATTCTTCTTTGCCTATCTATTTTACATGGCTCACACTTTCTTCTCTTCTTTAAACTTGAGCGTCCTAATCATGATCATGATTGTCTCCGCGTGTCGCTCGAGTTACAGAAGATATAGTCGTCGTGCTGGTAGATGCGTAGATGCATAGCTCTAAAATACTCCGTATAATGCCGTTACATGCTTCCCCGCCTCTTTGTTTTGTAACTTAATTAACTCTGACTTATCATTAATTCCGCTTCTTATTATGACGGAAGCAGTTGTGGTAACAGGAGGGCATGCTAAATAATGGAATGGAGTCATGAAGAGGAAAATCGCTTGTAATATGAAAATTGCTTAATATCTTAGATAAATGTATATGTGGATGTGTCAACATCCATAATAATAAGAAAGCATGAAAGACTAACTTTACCTCTTCTGACGCCTATGTTTGTGTGTGTGTGATGCAAAAGAAAAACATACATGCACGTGCATACGAATGTACATTCTTGAGCTTCTCTCAGGGTATTTTAAGAAGAGAAAGCGATGAAGAAGGAAAGAAAATGTCAAAGGAATGTCTTCCTTTGTAGATAATGCTAATAGCTTTTAAATGTAACCGGAATAAGAAGGCATACGGCGACTGATATATAGTACACCATGCCCTGACAATATACAACATTGAACGAAATGGAAAAGAAACGGCAACAAAATATTTGACTCTATTTACTATACATATTATACACCATGTTCGGCTCGTTGGTGTGGCGTATGCAAATTTTCTGTGTCTTTTCCACACTAGCTGGAATGCAACCTTTCCTCCGTCTTACAAACTTGGTCTTATGTAACATGAAAATACGTACGTGTGGGAATACTCCATAATAATAATATCAGCTGCACTAGAGAGAGCCTAATAAAAAGGCAAGAGCAAAAACCTGGCATGTTTGTGCATTTACATACGTCAGTCAGTCAGACCTTCTCCTTGTGCTTGACATTTCTAGAGTAAAGTTGAGCAAATAGAAAATTGCATTGGTTTTTTTACTCTTTCTTTGCTCGAATTGGCATAGCATGTGTGTGCATGGTACGTAATAAAGACGGCGTCACTACATCATGCATCGATTTTTCTTATTTTTATCGGTCGAGCTTGAGCAAATGATAGTGGTCGTTTGTCGTGCAGCAGTCAGCGGTGGCGGTGATGCTAGCAAATAAATTGTGATGGTGCAAAGTTTCATGCGAGTTCACCATGTAAATTGCATATGGACATATATATAAAATAAAGCAAGGAATTCATCTGTGTCAATCAGTGAAAGTGTACGAGAGTATTTGTGGGGATAACTCGGGGATATGCATGCATATTAATGTATGCATATGCTCGTCGTTGCGGGGAAGTGGATGAGGAAAACGTACAACAAAGGAGCCAGAAGCGAAAAGCAGTTGCATAATAAACTTATGACAACAAGAAGAAAGAGAGCGTGTTTCGTATTCCCGAATCTGTCCTGTGGTTTTCCTCCTGAAACGAAAAGTTTCAGTCGAAAGAGAAGGAAAGTAAGTGGAGTACAATAAACTCGTTGGCTATTATACAAGTACATGTAAGTCCCACTCCCCCTTCACTGCCCATACACATAAATGTCAAGCTTAAGCTGGAAAGACTTATCTTTTCATCCAAACTGAAGGAATGTAATGAAGTTAGCCAGCCCTTCTTTACGTTTGCAAAAGTAAATAATTTAGTAGTTTTTAGTGGAGAAAATGTATATTATGTTGGGATGACTCGTGGAGTCCGGAGAGATATAGTTTTACCTTGTCCATCAGGAGTGTCTAGCAAAAATGTACAAATGCTGTGCATAACTTGGCTAAAACGGGGGCAAACGGGACACATACGAAGCAAATTATAGATAAACATATATCTTGCGGCTGCTTTAAATACAAAATGTAAATTATCCCTGTCCCATGCTGCTTAAAAACTATTTTTGGAGAAAGTTTGATTGATAGAAACGAGTTTAACTCGAGCATGAATACTTAATATTTTTAGAACTGTCATTATAACACATTGCATTACCTGTGTACACATTTATTGTGCACTGCTGTATAATAACAGAGGAGCTTTCTTTTCAGGTGGCATTCAATCAATCTTAAAGTTTATTTTGGTGTTGTGTGGATGTATTCTTAGTAACCTGTGGTGTATAAGAATAGAACTAAAAATACAACCAAGCCACCAAACATGAAAGAAAAAATAATGGAGACGCATTTGACGAAAAGGTAATGCCTAGTTTAGCTTTATCTTTGTATAGATTTGTGAACAAAAACGTCCACATTCTGTGGTTATCAACACTGAATGGCCTTAATATGATTATAGTATGAACTGAATGTCATTCTAAACAGATTTTTCACTTCTTTTTTCAATGAAGCCCCCTCAAAGTAATCCTTTTACTGTTTTGATGGCAGTTTTGTGTCGCATTCATTGTAATGGGATGTACATGTGTTTTGTACGCCACTATGTGCTCGTGAAAGAAGTCACATTTGGGGGTAAATTGACAACTGGATAGCCCAGATGAGTACACATAAATACTCAAACAAACTGAAATAATAGAAAAGTAGCGAAAGCAAGAGAAAGCTTTTAGATGTATAATAATCGATCTATTGATTGACCCGTCCAAAATGTTGCAATATGTACCTGGGTTTATCAAATCTGAGTCATCAGCTTACACAACAGCTTTAAGTTAAGCGGGTTTTCACTCCCTAATTTATCAAAAACGCGCAAATTTAAATCACACCGTAAGGTCTCATTCACATTTAGTTTAAATTAATTGTATACATTTTTATAGAAAAGATTTAAAACTTTCAAATACATATGCTTCCTCAGATGATGTTCCTACGGACCGACGACGTGTAGCTTTCACTACTTAATAAAACAGAAATTCATAAAAGCAACTCGTCGATATCCATAGGCATTTATTCTTTTCATTTCAGATTTCTTCGTCTTACGTCTTATGTGTGCAACTGATGTGTCTGAGTGTGCACCGATCGTGATGATGACACAGAAACTGTCACAAAAATGATGATAAAATATAATAACAAAGATACTTTGTGTCAAAGTGATAGAAAGAAAAACAGAAAACTATATGTTGGTATATATTAACATAGTGAAAGTGGCTGCTCGTTACAGCACTGATATTATTATGATCATCATACCAATGAAAAGAAACAGTAGTGTACCATTTATTGTAAAACATGTTTGCAGTGTGCACAGCATGGGGCTGCCAAGCTTTTTTACACACTATAGTTTCCATTGTTGTGCATATGTATATACCAGCATTGGCAGTATGGTAGAAGCAGTAGTGAAACAGGGGTTCTATATACCCGTGAAGAGAAAGCGCGATAAAGAAAGGCTTATTACATTATATTATAAAGTCGATCGCTTCTTCCTCCGGATATACGTATAATGGTTGATGGTGTAAACATTAAAGTGATATCATTATAGGTTTTAGTACAGTAGATATAAATAAGAAATGAATTTGTATAAATATACATACATAATTTCTAGGTGATAGCCACACACTCCACACACAACATGTAGTAGTATTTCAGACGGTTGGCATTAGTTTTCGGTATTTCTTGGTACTCCTACACCAATTCCACCACTATCAGTAATGCTCGTATCACTATCGATTATTAGACAAGCATCAGAGAACACTATCCAGAGTAGCGAGGAGTAGTGGTGGTGTAGTAGTAGGAGTATCTCTCATAGTTGTATAAGAATCAGCACCACCACCACCATAACTATTATCATCATCATCATCCTTTTCCTTTATCCGTCACATCACATGGTTTGGTCTGGCTCGTCGGAGTGACGTCTGCATGTGGATGAATGTATGTATGAATGTATATTGGCGTTTGGGTGCCTTTTTCTTTCCTTTTACTTCCAGCAATCATCGAACCATGTAAATAGATAGAAAATGGTATGATTATTATCATGAATACATTGCATATGTGCTTCTCTGAGAAAGATATGCTCCCATACACAAAAGCACACCAATTCAGAACTGAATCATCTTTTCTCCTACACAATCAGTGAAAAACTACATTTCCGAGACGATGTTCTGGTGAGGAAGATTTCTTTTGTAAATCGCATGCTGCCAGCCCTTTGCAAAGGACTAGAACTATGGCATGATTTTTGCAATTTTATGCTTTCCTTCGTTCTTTTCTACTGTAACAAATGAACTTGTTTTATACGGAGATAACATGGATTGTGTGTTGTTTATGCGTATTGTAGTATAATATGGAGATTTAAGTGTGTTACATAAATAGACAGATATGTGAGCGCATAGTGGTACATACAAAAACGCGTTTTTCTTTATCACAAGCCGGGATAACGTTTATGCGCTATAAAACGATTCGACCCGCAAGAGTATAATTTATTTCTCTGGAGGGACGTGAAGATTTCAAAACAAGTATTTATAATAGAGTTTATGGCAGGGAAGGAGATGCAAAGAAGTCCAAACACCTCAACACCAGACGATAAACTTTTATTATATGGGTGACCATGTGAAATACCTTTCCTCATTTCCATTATTACTTATGTGCTACCTCGTTTACGGCTATTCTTATACAGCGTGGATTCTTATTGCTGGCGAAGTACTGAAAAGTTCGATGAAGGTTGAATCAGGATAATATATTAAATTATGCATGTTTGCATCGTCTTCGGTCACATTTCATTTTATTGTAAGCTACTACTACACTATACTACACTGCAAAATAGTTCGTGCCGTGTAGGTTTCTGTACGTTTACCTAATAATATGACGGAACTTATTTGCTTCGCAAGAAATGTAAATTCTGATGGATTGCAAACGACAATTGCACTCAAGAAGAAAGCCTTCTTTTATGTGTGGGTTTAAGGAAATCAGAAAAGATCAATACAATTTTTACATCTCTGCTTTTCACAAATAACCAACCTGAACGAAACTGACAAAGGGAATAAATCTCGTTGGGACTTTTGTGTAAATATAAAAATATCCGCACCTCCGCTTGTTTAACAGAGAATAAATATCATGTGTGCACAGAATACAAACAACAGCTTTTGTAGTCAGAAAAAATTTGTAAGAAGAAAGTATTTCTTTTAATCTAGAGCAATAGAAAAATACACAAGCTTCCTTCCTCTGTGCTAGCTCAGTTCTTGAGTAACACTCAAGACAGAAATTTAAGACAGAAAAAATGTTTTAACTTCCTCTCCCATGCCGTCACTGTTTAAATACACATAAATAAATAAACTGACTGAAACACCTAGCATAATGACGTAGCTGACAAGTTTACGTCAATACACTGAAATTATATTATGATAACTCTCATATGTATAATAAGATCAGCATATTCATAGAGATTAGAAATCGTTGAGAAAGTGCAGCCATCAAAGCTGTTATGGGATGTTATGAAGTTTGAATACAAGCCAATGTAACCTTCACGTCATTAAGTATCATGGGATCTTTCATAACAAACTTGACATTAGTTTTCTAAAATGGTCTACTGATCTATATTTCACACCTTGCATTTCTCCTAAAGCACTAGACGATTAGTATAAATCGTCTAGTACATTACATTCCACCTACTTCCATATGAGATGGAAATTTAATATTGATCTCGTGTGACTTTCAATGAACCACGATTTACGATGTTTTATTATGTCCTTTGCGAAAAATGCTACCACATCCGTGCATCTAAATGATCAGTTCGATTGACTGATTGTGAGATAAGTAGAATTTAAGGTTTTATTGCTTATCCCAAGAAACCACCTGGCCACGAACAGTGCTTGGTATTAAAAATGTGTTAAACAGACGGACAAACATTCTAAATTATTACTACACTAACAAGTATTCGTATATAGCGATATACAGAATGTGCTCACCAGCAGCATACTCTTTTGGTGCATTTTACAAGAAATTATCTTGAGCGTGACGGTTGGTAGCTACACATATCTTTTTTATCTAAATTCATTCGCTGCTGTGGGACGACGCAATGTAACGCACCGGCAGGACTCTTTTGCGTGCAATAAGCACACAGCATAAATATTCAATTAAGGGAATTTCACAATTGGGTAAACAGAAGAGAGAGAAAACGTTCTCACATGTTATGAAACTATGTACAACGTTGGACATTGGTACAATTGTACATGGTTTGTATTTACTCCAACAATGATATTAACATTTATTAGACCAACCACTAACCACTCCAACCTTTGGGATTTCACAATTGGGATAAATAGTAATTTGTTTGTTTCTTGCTCAATTCATGTTCAACTTCTTGATGGCTTTTGATTAAATTTTTACACAATTCCACAAGGGTGTGATCAAGATTCATGTGGACAGTTAACCGCATATTTAATAGATTCTACAATGTTGCTTTACCACTGTTGCTTTCTTGTTTTTGTCTGATTTATCATTTACGCCTTATCTTATCCATGCATTGTTTTTCATGTTCGCAGAATCATTGTAGTATTTAATTATGGCTACCAAACTAACTTTTGCTGACAAACAACTCATCATAAAAACAGTTTGTGTTCAATTCAAACGTTCATAATTTGCTTTCGTACAATGAATGTACAGCGTGCAGAATGATTTTGTGACAATTTGAGTGTAAGCTCGTTCTCACATTTTGATCTTACAATTAGTTTGTACAAGATTTGAATATTTAGTTGTTGCGTTCAATTCTTCTTCATTGTTTGGAAAGTGATTATAAATTTAATGATATGCAATTGTTCCACATTTCATGGCGGAACGAAATGTAATAATATATTAGTAGGTAGTTCCCAACAGGGTAGTTTTTGCTTGAGTACTAAAATAAACTATCCTGGGGATCTCAATCGCATTCGTTATTTTTATGAAATTATTCAATTTATTATCTGTTCAGTAAACCTATATTACAACGGTTTGAGAATACACATAAAAATATACTGCCAGAGAACAATTTTGTAAAATAAGGTTAAACATAAACCTGCTTAAAATTCCTAACTAGAAAATGGCTCCACTTTTCTTCGCTATTACATTTTTTGTCTGTTTTAAACAGATGACCTTTACAAACAAAAACCTAAGCTGGCAGTTTTATTTTTTCAAAGTAATGAAAATGTCACAAATTTAATATGCTTTGATAGGTAGTTAAATTGCCCCCACGTCAGATTGGAATCCATTTTAAGTCTAATGAGTGCAATGTCTAACTGGGCATTAAATTGGCATTTTAACTTGCTTTGTAATTCAATTAAATATAAATACATATATGATTTCAAAAATGTCAAGTACAATTACGACAGTCCTAGTTAAATATAACCTAAACTACATTAAAGGGGATCGTCCTAAATAGCATATTTACTGTTTTACTCATCAGATCACATCCATGCTTGAAGAAGCATACAAAATGAACATTTTATTTGGTTTAATACATATCTTTGTACTTTTTTTTAGTTTCCAGCACTTTACAAAAAGAATTAGAGAGGGAGAGGGGGAATTAACATCAGTCCCGAACGTACTTACAAAAGTCTCCAAATTCCATGGACCAAGTTCCTTTTTCTCAGTATCAAAAAACTCCCAACTCACCAACTTAACGTCCAGTGTTCTTTAGAACTTTTACGCAAAACGTACAAGTTGGATGACGGGTTTCCTACCATTATTACGTTATTTCCCCAACTTCCCACTGCTAAATATGTGCAATACTGCTTTATGTACAAACGTGAATAAAAAAGTTTATGAAAGGCAAGCAGAAACTGGCATGTTGAGGTCGGGGTACTTTCTTACTTCTGCGTCATGCCGTCTTGAAACCTGAATGAAGAAGAAAAGGCAGGCAATACCGTATACCTTGTAGCTTGAGAATGAATGGAGAATAGAAATGAATGAAAGGAAGAAGCTGGTGTGTATAGTTCGTTGGATAGATAAAAAAGCAGGGAAAAAGAGAAACGCGGTCAACATAATATGTAGGTTAGAAAAACCGGATGTATTCACATTATTGTTCTTAAAGTATATATATAAAGATGGAGTTAAATAAAAGCAACCTATTTTTGTGTTATATTACTATATACCATGTGGAAAGTCTTTGATACTCAGGTGAATAGTTTTATAAGACAACGCGTGTCTTTTAACCTCAAACCAATTTTTTGTACTGAGTAGCCATGTAAGGTACTAGCGTGAAGTTTTTGCCATTAAACTGAAAGTAGCATTGTAAAATTTAAAATCAATGACTGGGTAAACTTTTGTTCAGTGAGGAAAAAGCGCCCAAAAAATTCAAAAGCCGAAGAAGCATGATCAAAATATTAATATTATTTTTTCATAGTACTATGTATTTATTATTCATCATCTTCTGACAATTTCTATTATCCTGAAAATCGGACAGTAGAGTAGTAGAAGTAGAACAAACGTCGTACAGTAAACTACACAGTTTATAACAACAACGACGACACGAGGAGGAAGACGGAATAAAAGAAGGCTGAAAACAATAATGCGCGCGGTAGCAAAATTCCCCTCGTCAATGAAAATCTTTGTGTGTGAAAGTGAGTTGAGAGACAGAAAGAAGAAAAAAAAGAAAGTTGTTGATCTTTTTCTGTTCAGTATGACTTATTTCCTGTATTTATTATGCTGTCCTACCTCCAACCTATAGTCATCATTATCAACCATTCATTCACAACTCTGTCTCTAGTATATATTTTATGGAGGTATTTTACCCCAGTTGTGCTACATTGCCACTATCCTATGCCAAAAAGGATAATAATAAGTACTACTAGCATGTGCGAACAATGAGAATTATTGTTGGATGGAAGGACTTTCCGTATAGACGTTTGTTTAATAATAATAAAAATAAAAGTAGCTGCTGCTGTAGTACCACCGTTGGAACACATATTATTATTTATTGGCTATCAATTTATCATGAAAGTTTGTACGAATGTACATATAAATTTTTCTTATCGTGTTCTTCTTCTTCTCCCCGCATGCATGCATACAATATACGCGACTGCTAAGCACTCCACCCACCGATTACGCTGCATGGGATGTTGTGTTTGTGTTCGGGTAGCAAATATCTGAAAGCGGTACATTTATTTTATTGCTTTGAATGCATGAACACAATAAGTTTTTTTTTGCAAAAGATTTATGGTGGAAATATTAAAAACAAAGAAAAAAGATATCCCGTTGCGAGTAAACCCCAAACTCATTGTTTTGTGTGTGTATTCTAGTTCACCGTTGTTGCTATTCAATATAAATAGTCTTTTATGTCCTTTCCTACAGCTAAAAGTTTGTCTGCAAACAAACAGCTAGAAATAATATAACTTGGCCACGTCGATGTCCAGTTTGATTTTTTGACAGTTCAAACACAGCGTATTGTATGCTGTGTTGTATAATGTACAGAAGCGCGATAGATAGCCGTGTGCTTTTCTTCCAGTCACGAACCCACTACTATAGTATAAATGAACTCTGTCTATCGGTTACATGCTGAACTGAAGGAACATGATATATATGTCTAAAAATAATAAAAAAGAAGACCGTCCGCGCGTCCGTTGGTCTAGTGTAGTGGCCTTTTTTCCACGTATTATCTATCTTTTTGTATTCTTCATCGAATTAGACACAACACTCGATTTCACTGTCTCTTATGTTGTGCGCTCGCCATTATTGATCTTTGTTATTTTTATCCCAATCTTAACTTTCTACTGTTGTATCAGTTTCATGTGAAACTGTACTGTTGTTCTCTTCCTTTTTTCTCATGCGAAAGTTTCAAGGAAAACATTCAAAAGTCACATTACATTTCACCTATTCCATTGTGAACGAGCACACCATGACATACCCAACACATTTTACTCGTAATACTCGAATGCATGCAATATATGTGCATATAAATGCTGATTTGATTGAAATGTAGTCACTCCATCAAACCCGCTAAGGTACGACCTGACGAAACTGTAACTGTAGGGCTGGAAAATAATGCTGAAACGTGTCATTTGATGAAATCACAAACAAAATAAGCTTGCCAAACAATTTTGAATTCACTCACATATTGCTGGTATTATTACAATGTTTATAAATTGACCGGCGACCATTTATTTGCCGGTAGTAGTGAGTTTATTATATGCTTTTTAACTGGCAAGTATTTTGTATACTCGATATATCGTCATCGCCCATGAATATATCCCAATCGACACTTTTTCCTTCTATTGTACCAGTTTCACCCGACATGATATTATTTATTATGCACATACTAACTCCCATCTCAGGTAGTTGGGTACACTACAATAACGCGTTATGGATATGCATATCCAAATTCCGATAGCATACGTGCCTCGGCATTCCTGAAAAGAGTGTTTGAGTTTTCAACGTGTATTGGTTACAGAAAAGCAGATTATATAGTATTCACTTTCACACGATTTTTTCCAGTTCATCATCAACAACAGTACACTCAGACAGACACACACGAGTCATATATTTCCCTTGCTTGCTGGCATGTAAATATATTGCCATAACAAGCACTAATATACACGATGAGTCTCTCATCATATCATACTTATTTTGGAGTGTACAATAAAGCATGGGTTACGATTATTATGAGGACGGATGGACAAACGGGACTCTCTCCTGACTCGTTTCACCATTTCTTTTCCCGTCTAACATTATTTGTGCCTTGCTCAACCATTCTCTCTTCACCGTGCACTTTCAATGCTCTTCTTGCTTTCTTTCCTCCTACTATTCCAGCCTGTACTACTCTGTAATGCATTCCACAACACGAAGGTCTCGTTTGTCCTTGCCATTTCGGTCGGGGACTCTTGGCTGGGCCTTAATCGGACTTTTTCGGAGTTCCCATGCTGCCTGCCTATTTGCCATCACCATATCTTTTCCTTTTTTACCTCTCTCTCTCTCAGAGGAAAAAGGAGCTGAGCTAACTCTTTCACAGAAAATTGTAAATGTTCGACTACTACTATATATACGAGAGAGGAAAGTATTGGAATGATAGGTTTCGTAATAACAGAACAATGTTCCATTCACACATATAAGGATGTACATAAATACCTACATAGGTACATGCATAATACATCGTAGGTGTATGGTTGACGGTAGCGGTGGTGGTATGGCGGTGTGGTGATGGCGGTGGAAGTTTCTCATGCTCCTTGTTTATAGTGAATACCACGGTTGGGTTCACGGGTTGTGTTCCATTCTACCCGTTTTTCTTATTCTCGCATGCATGCATACTTGATTTGCTCGCTCGCTTCTTCTTCTTCTTCCTTCCATCATCACTGGTACAACTAATACTGGGAGAGCATGTTTTTCTCTCTTTTTTCTCCCAAATATAAGAATCTTGTTCGCATAGTGTGATTTCCACTACCACAGCATGAATAGCATGTGGGAATTTGTGAACGAAGTAAAAACAGTAGGAGTAGGAGTATGAGAAGGAGACCGAAGCACCTAAGCCAGCCAGCCATCCATCCACAAAGGCAAGGCAGCAGCAGCAGCAAACTCAAGTGGGCCACTGTGTCAGCTCGTCGTAGTAGCTAGCTAGCCAGCAAGAGAGTTAGTGCCAGGCCAGGCCTAACTTTCCAAAAGAGAACTTAACCCTTTCTTGTGCTTGCAAAAGAGGGAGATCGAACTCAACTCTTTGAGTAGAAAAGTGTGTGGTGTTTGTTAGGATGGTGGTGGTGTCGGTGCTGTTGTTGGAGTGCATATTTACTTCTGGAAAGTATGTGTTGTCGCCGTCTTATTTGGTTGGAGTTCTTGTGTCGTCGCGGTAGTATTCATGAAGACGTTCTTATTCTTTCTTAACTATTTCTCTGTTGTTCTTGTTGTTGGTGTAAGTAGAGAGTCTTGTGTTCCTGTGTAATATTACACATACGAAAGGCATTTTTTGCCAGAAGAAAGAGAGAGAACAACAATTTTAGTTTTCACGGAGAAAGCTATTACCGTTTACTATTATTGCACTTGATCCAGGAGCAGTTTCTTCTTCTAGACTACTATCGTATAGCCTGTTCTTCGTTTGTCTCTACGTGTTCCTTATTGCTTCTTTGTTTTTGGTAGCGTGTTTTCTCCTATAATCATATATTTTGTGCATATACTACTACTTTGCCTCTTTTCTCTCCGTCTCTCGTCTAGTACACAGCACGGTGATTCCTTTTTAATTAATCATGGATTATATCTATTCATAGAATGAAATTGTGATTTTGAATCGCTGCTTCTGACTTTTTTCTTTCATTCTTCCTTATTTCACAACACACGTAGGTGAATATAAATATGTGTAGTCTCTTGGTTAGACTTGTGTTTTTCTGATAGCGAAATTTTAGTGAGTCATTCTTGTGTAATATGCGACAATCCTTTCGTTCACTCTAAACGTACGTTTACCGTATCACTTGGTCGGATAATTTTGGAAGGAAAAAAGGATATTAGAAGATTAATTAGAAGACGATTCTCTCTCTCTCTTTCAGCAGCGGCAGAGTGCGCGTTCTTGTTTGTGTTTGGTGGTTGTGGTTGTTTGTGGTACAAAAAAGGCATAGTGGCGGTGCTGCTGAAGTGATTTTCAGAAAGAACAGACCTGGTTTGGCTTCTTCAGCAAGGAAACACGGTGGTGGTGGTGAAAGGGGTACGAACGAATCATTGTGACAAACTAGAATACAGAGAAAAAGTGTATCAAATTTCACCAAAAATTACCATAATAAATCTATGCTCACCTACTCATATAGATACATTATATATGACCAGCTTTTTACTCGTGTGCTTGTACAAAAATTATAAAGAAATGGAAATAGCATGTATTGTAACATTCATTTTATGTTGTAGCATGCTTCAAAAAATGCGACATTGTTTCTCACTTACTATGCATGGGATTTCCTTGCTTGCTGTGTACTTGTAGTAGTTGCCTTTCACTTAAAAAGAATCCTGTTTCGAAAACAGTCAAGGCATATACCTACGTATAAGGGCTTAGCATTTGGTTCAAAGTGGAGAAAATCTTATAAAAAATTAGAAGCGAGAAAATTTCCATGTAGAACGGGAAAGAGATACAAAAGTTGATATCGTATGGATTGTATAAAATATAAATTGTCCGGGACAGTATTTTTTTTCGTCTGCCTTGTAATGTATTACAAAACATATTACATTAGAGTATAACGAGCAGCGAGAAAATATAAAAAGCACCACTGGTAAATACGAGTGTGGAGAAAGAAAGCAGGTTACACCGAGAGAGAAAGAGAGAGATGGGGAAAGTGTCTCATGAAATCTTGATAGACATTGTCATTGGGGAACTTGATCCTTAGAGGAAATATATCAGTCTATTCAATGCCTTTCTTCGACAGTTGAGATGGTTTTTTAGATGGAATACACTTGTATCTTTTGGGGCTGAAATCGCTGGCATACTTGCTTGTAGTGGTGGTGTTGTACAGAAAACTGCTGAGTGAGCATTCTTCACTTGTTTTTTTCATGACATTCATCTCTCTACAAGTTTTTTCGTCTCATCTCTCGTCATCCCACTGTATTACTTGAATACATGCATAAATCTACAATAATATATGAACGTATCAAAGGCATAAAGCTATTTCTTTATATCTGTGTTCGTACTAGTTGAGGAACTCTCGTTTAACGGGTAAACGAGTTATGATGTAGAAAGATTTGTTGAACTACCTTTACGTATTTAACAACCTTCGACGAGGATGTAGCCGTGCGCCCTGGCCACAATGTTTACCTAAGCATGATTTATGTATATTTAATTTCTACCAGTTCAGACAACATAACATTCAGTCAAGAAACTAATAAGCGTTAGTTTTTACCAAAAGCTTAACTTTCATTCCATATAAAATGTACACTAAACAATCACCAGTAATCATTCAAATTGACCGACCTTTATTCGTCCATCCTCTATTCTGTTAGTTAATCAGTCGTTAGTCATTATCACATCAATACAATTACAATCGTGCCAAACCAATATGAAAGGACATTTGTATTTCTGGAATATTAGTAGTTTAATGGATAAAATTAATGAACTGGCAGATGTAAGACAAATGGAGAAATTAAGCAGTTAATCGCCATCCTTGTACAATTTATTATATTATTGATAACAATACTAAAAATGATAAATGATACCCGTACGCAGCGCCAGACGTAATACTATGTATTTTTCATACTAATGGTTTCCCAACATGAATTCTTGTTAGAAAGTTAAAAAACAATTTGCCAGTCATAAAGAACCATTTTGAAAAATATATTCCTCTTCTAATAGACTATGAAGTACTGTAGTATGTAAAAGCAAATTCCAAAGTCAGAAGTATTCTGGTCCTCCTCACACACGAATAGTTTGCCCTTTGTGTGTATTGTTTCTTTTTTGTACAGCTAAAGGCGACCAGTGAGAACGAATAAGGAAATTTCGCAATACAGAACTGGCAACTAAAATATTATTATTGATGTTTAGTGTAGGCTTTGTCTGTTCGTTTTCACTTTTATTATGTCGTACCATTAGAAGTAGCGTATACATCCTGATTTATACACGAGAGGATATATTATTACCGTAAAAATGAAGCTGTGGTGGTGGTGGTTCAAGATGTCCTTTTGAACTCCACTGAACCATGTTAAGAATCTTCATGATATTTTTGTATGCATTGCCATTCTGGATTTCCACGATGAATCTCTCGATGCTCCACTGCTCTTCTCTCGCGCATTTCACCGCTCTCTCCTTTCCCTATCGTTATAAAACCCGGCCGTCGTTTAGCAGTGTGTGTATTGGGCTAGTACTCACAGACAGGACTTTTTTATCATTGTGTTCCATTTTCACATTGTTTTATGAAAACGAGGAAGAAAATGCACACTATAAAATACAAAAACGGAAAAAAGTTTTCAGAAGATGGAAAATAGCACATTACCTCCAAAACAAAGTTGGAAAGCACAAGAATAAGTGGGGTTACCAAATAAGCTATGCAAATGGTATTTGGACGGAAAGGGCTGCGCTGTAGATGTTTTATATATGCTTTTACTCAGTTCTTGTTTAGATATTTTTTTCAACATTCAACGATGCAAGTAAGGCCTGTAAGCGTATTATCACTGTTTTTTCTGTTCGTAAACTTTGTACAGATTTGGTGCAATAAAAAACCTTTTAAGGTTTCGTTTCCGACTTGGCGTATGTAAACTCGCCCAAATACTTTCGTACCGCTATTTTACATTAAAAGATTGCGAATCTTTTTATTTTGTGTAGGAAAATGGGCTAGTAAATTGTAGACATACATATCTCATAACCTCATCTCATATCTCAAAAAGGAGCACTCCTGTAGCTTGAAGTGGATCATGGCATTAGTTCCTTTTCATAAGCATGTCCACGATATTGATTAGATCCAAGTAGGTCTGTTGTGATGAGTGATGACCTGCCTTCGTTATTTTTTCATATCCAGCATAAATAACATATGAGCTCCTTTTGCAATGCCATTTAAAGCAGAAATTTTTAAATGTCATCTGTCTTCTCAAACTTTATCAACTATATCAAATTATTATGCTAATATTACTATGATTTCTTGTTATTTCTTTCTCTAGGGAGGAGCGAGAGAGGTCAGGGGCGGATGGCCGACGATGGCAGCAGAGACTTCCGTCCCTGCGCCTAGCCAATGGACGACTTCGAGGTCCTTACTCATCAGTGCCCGGCTCGGTTGCAGCACCTTATTCGCATCCAACCTCTCCAACAATCATCCTTGACCGTCATGCCGGCCTTCATGGTTTCGGTTTGGGCCATCACCGAGGTCCCCATGGGTCAACTACTGTTGTCATCGAAAGATCACACCATCCATCAGACTCACTGTTAACCGTTGACGACGACTCACTCCTTGTCGACGATTATATATCCCCCGACATGAACTACCGTGGAGAGGCGTGCGGGTGAGCAAGCAACACTGTTTATTAATATGCTTTCTCCAATTCCATCTTTTTCATACATACGCACATTCCCCAGCCATCTCGACCTTAGAGCAAAGATGTTTGATAATTCTTTGATCCCCACATCTCCAAGAAACTTTGTAAGATAATGAAATACGTAAAACTATACGAGTAACGCCCCTTCTAATTTGTACACCACTGGCATGAAATAAATGGCCAAAATAACCACATTTTTTCTATGATCTCATTCTGTTCTCCAGACGGACGAGTGGATATAGATGCATCTTCCTATTATTTTCAAGGCTATCTGCTTACTATACTCTTGTACGTACATCTGTAGAAACTTTTCAGACTTGGTCTACTTACATTCATTCATGAAGCACGGCGGTAAATGAGCAGAGTTAGCTAAAGCCACACAAGTATTTTTTTTGTAATCGACATGTATTAACAAGAGTGAGCGTATCCTCAATGACCAGAGCACCTTCCAGACAAACAAAACGACTGCTCCCATATACTAGCATATACAAGCAACTTGTTCTCTTGAAACAAGAATGAGAGCAATATATACCATAAGGTCACGCCATTAGATCTAAACTCTCGATTTTTTTCTTCTTTTCACCCTGGCTCCTCCAACATCGTTTCATTTTTTTTTGCTGAAAGAAAACAACTTTTATCGGATCCTGTAGAGTGAACGAGGTACAAAAAGGGAAAAACCATAGGTGGATTCTATATATGCTATCTTAACAGATGAGGTTAAAGGTATCGGTAGTCAGTGGACAAATGAACAACGTGTAACATAGCTAGTACTACAACTTTGTTTGCCATTTGTTCTGCCCCTGTGGTATAATGTATACAGAAGCAATAAGTACAAGAATGATGTCTATATTTTATGGGCACATATTATGTGTAAGTACTCACATGGCTATGATGATGACGACAACGATGATGATGATTATTGCAATGTTTGCTTCATTTTCTTTCTTTCTTCTTTCTCTTTCTTTCCTTCTCTGTCTCTTTTCTTCTTCCTTTCAGCAGCGGTTAGTGGTAGTAGTGATGGTGCCTTTTTGCTTCTTTTTCTTCTTTCAATGCATTATCATCATCATCACGTAAGTAGGCAAGTACAAACCTACATACAGACATACGTACATATACTCCACATGCAGTGGGTAACCTCTTTCGGCTCCAAATGGATCGATTGATTCCAATATAGGTATATGCCGAGGTATTCATTTCTTTCTTAGTGTTATTACACCAACAAAAAAACCAAAGGTTAGAGTGAAAGCTTAAGTAACTAGGTTCTCCAAAAGCAGCCGGAGAACTGGCAAGTACACTGGCTTTGTTTGTGCTTACATTGCATACACATTCCTCTTCCTTTCGCTCCCCATCTGTGCATGGGTTTGTTTATTACCATGAGAAGAACTCCCGTGTTCTTGTTCCTGGATACGCTTATGAAAAAAGTATAAACAAGAAAGAGTTCTTCTCTGTGTGCCGTAAAGTCTGGAGGAAAAAAACTTTCTTCATCATGTCGGATAGATAACAACCTCACTGTCTTTTACTATTTCTTTTACTTCTTCTGGCAGATACAACACTTTCTCTTCTCTCTTCCCTTCACTTTTCATCTATTAAATTGAGCAGGAAAAGAAGAAAACTGTATTTATGTAGGTGTGTATCTATTCACAAACAATACTACTGCATACATGATCATGATAAGAATGGAGAAAGGGAAAAAGACAGTGCAGAAGTTTTATTTATTATTAGTAGAGTGTATATATGCCATAGTATAAGATGAGAAAGTACATATTTATGCATGGTACGTAGAAAGAAATTCTTTTGCTTGCTACCTTTCTCAACTTCAACTTACTCTCGTGTGATTTGGTATTTTCCTTAACTGAAGTTAACTATCAAGGGCGACTTTCTACCTTTTCCCTAACAAATCCAACTCTTTGTAACCCTCCCTCCTTATTCTTCCTCCTTGTCGTTCAAATGCCAAGAAAAAGAGCAAGCTGTTATTTTTCGAATGGTACTACTACTTGCCCGGTGTGCACACAAAAGCAGTTATGTGAATATCCATAAATCTATGCATGTCTATGTGCAATTGTACTTTATGTAAGAGACAGCAAAGAGGAGAGCACTGGAAGACGAGAGAGGTAAGAAAACAGGAAAAATGCATTTTTTAAAAGAAGGAAAAAAGTAAGTCAGCAAGGCAAAATGTTCTGATGTGTGTGCCGTTTTCTTTACCTTGGGTTTTTCCTGATTCTTCCTATGTGGCATTCACAGAATCGCTGCTGACTGCATAGACATATAACTTGCAAATCTGGTGGATATAAGGCGTATATATAGGTATGATGGAAAGAAGGAAGCCAGGAAATAAAGTTAGTGGAGCCAGAGAAAGAGACTCTGACTCTACCGTGTGGTTGATGATGATAGTGGATGGGTGTTTTGAGAAAAAAGGTCCCAGTGGTGGTATAGCGGTGCCGTCCTGTATAGAGGCTTTCCTTCATGTACCGCTTCTTCGTGTGAGACTTCTTTTTATGTAGGTGAAACTAAGAGATGTACGTATGTCGTATTATGTAGATCGAGATGGGTAGATATAGATAAATATACTGACTGATGCTTACGAAGAAGAAAAAAAACTATTTTTTTTCGGGTAGCGGTAGTAGGTGTACTAGTAGCACAAACGACTTTTAGCAAAGGAGTCGATCGATCGATAAGTAATGGTAGCCAAAATTCAAGAAGTTTTTTTTAGTAAAAACATGTAGTACGACGTTTCTAGTGGAGGAGCAGTATATGAGGTAAACATGAGCAGAGGAAAGCAAAGAAAATACTAGCATGGAAATAGAAAACTTGGGGAAAAACTTTTCTTCGGTTTTATTGTCGGAGGTTCTTTACTGCTGGTGGCTGTGGCATGATGATGGTATGTATGGTGGTGTTGTCAGTATAGAGGAGTAACAAACATTACTGTAAGTTCACGTTTACTACCATCCCATCATACAACAACCTATTATATTATTAGGTGGATGTGTGCATGTCGTTATAATATTTCTTCTCTAAATCCACTGTTCTGCTATAAAATGCATTGAATATTATTGCATATTAGGTATGCATGCTTTTTTATCTCGGCATGCCACATAATAATTGTAATAACAATAATAATAGTAATGGCAGCTGAAAAGCCGTGGAAGTAATCATCCTTTCTGTCTTTATGGGATAAAACTATTGCTGAATCATGATTATTTTCGTCTGAATAAAAGCGTGATAAAAGTAAAGAGAAAGCATGTCACAGGAGAATTTTTACACATGTACGTGGAAAAGGTGGTGGTGTCGGTGTCGTATGAAATGAAATAATAACTATTAAGTAGCTATGTAGATCCCGTTCGTTTATTTACTGAATATGCAGATACTTTTGTGATACGCATTCAGTTACGTTTTCCCCATCATTGTCGTCATTACCATCAGAATTGTCGCTATCGTCTGTTGTGTTTGAAAGGGAACATACATGTGATTTCCCTTTTGATTAAAGTTTTTAGCAAGATGGGTAAATGAGGACAGGAAAAAGAAACTCGTTTCATAGTGTCGCTCAGACATAAAAATAAACGGAAGTGTTTCTAGTAGCAGAGAACTTAATACTCTCTACGTAGTAGTAGTTTTTGATTCAGCTACTTATCCCAAAGTCGTAAACGAGAAGTTTTTAGTTGCTCTCTTTACTTTACTCCGTTCCATTTAACTTCATTTTGTACAAATCAGTGAACTGCTACACCAAAAGATTATTAAAATGGCTCCAATGTTGCTGTGTAAGTTGTAAGTATGCTTATTCCTTAACTGCATGTGCACACAGTTGGGCAATTAAATTCTAATTGGAAGTATTTGACGCATAGCGGGTAATGTAAAATCAATAGTACTCACTTTACTTTCCTTGCATGTATGTATGCGTTGTCATCAGCTGAATTGGCTTAGAGAAAAGGGCGGAAGGAAGGAAAAAGAGTAAAATTTTATGCCAATCCGTCCATTTCAACGGTGTAGGTAAACTGTCGTCTTACATCGTACGTCATCCCGACTGTCTCAGTTGCGAGAAAAAAAGAAATAAAAAGCTAGTGAAAAAGAAGGAAATTGCTTCTTCATGTGGAAAAAGGAATGAGCCATGTCATGCAAACCATATGTGTGCATATTACTTTGGAAAAATACAAAAAAGAATCTTCTACGAGAATGCTTTCTTTGTCACTCGTTTAGTTTAGATCACCTCACAGAGCACATTATATACTCCCTGTATCAAAAAGCAAGTAAAAATATCACTTTTTCTCCTACCTTTCCTTCTAGAGTAATTTAATTAAAATTTGTTGAATTGTATGAAAGTGGAGGGGCGGTGGGGGAGTGGGGACTATTAAAAAATATAATGCAAACGGTTAAATCAAAATATTATGGTTAAAACGCTGACTTTTTGTTAAAGAAACATTAAATATGTTCATTTGATGTTGTTATTAATGTAATTATGTGGAATGCCATTGTTTGAATTTGGTTAACATTATATTCGAACCAACAACATTTCATCCTGCTCATATTTCATTGTCTTGCATTGTCATTGCCATTCTTTAACCATGTTCATGTCATAAGACATTAATATCATCCTCATATTTTCCCATTCCATTCTAGTTTTCCCATTGAGATATGTGCAAAAAATACTTTCTTTTCTCTTCACTCTCCCATCTTCGACGTCCAGTCTCCAAAGAACATTAGGTATATACAGTATATCTATCATGTGAAAGTTCTATCTGTTGGGTGTTATAATATCATATAATATGAGTAATGATATATAGTCACAATTCACAACACAGGTATTGAAAATGAAGGAGAGAAAATATTTTTGGCAGTTGCTTACCCAGCAGCAGTGAAAGTTCCCAAAGTAGAGTATCAATATCTCTATGTATCATCACCTCTAAACACTTTTCTTCTGCTTGTAAGAAAAAGCGTTTGAGTATAAACGGAAGGACCAGAATCTCAAAGAGGAGTAGACAAGGAGGGAAGAGGGAAACGAAAGAATGTCAGGAGAAGAAGAATGGAAGATGTGCACGCATATGTAGTACATATTATTTTCAAGCGGCATATGCTGTTACATAAAACTCTTCTATAGATTATTAAAGATGTTGCATCAAATATACTAATAAACATACATATTAGAATATGTATTTCTCATATAGTCTAGTAGCCTTTACGGGAAAATAATATTAGAGAGTAGAAGCATAACGTATGCCTGCTGGTAAGCTTGGGATTGGCTCGGTTCAAGTCGATCACAAACTCAACTGAACTCACTGACAGAATTGAATGAACAAGAAATGAAAGGCGAGAAAGAAAATTTGCTGCTGCTGAGCTGAGAGGAAGGATGGAACCGGGCATTATGGGTTGTTGGTATATGAATGCAAGACGAATTTACAAAAAGAAAAGGAAAAAAATATAGTAGTGGTATAGCAGCAGCAGTATGAGCTACATGGAAGCTCTCTATCCCTCTCTCTTCACCGTGAGAATTCGATTAAGACAAATGGGATTTGCATGGTTGATAAATCAAATGAGGATTTATTCTATAATATCTCAAACTACATGCATTGCTATATTAGGCCAAATTTTATGGACCTGATATGTTCATACTGGCTGACTGAGTTTCCTGTGCAGACACTAAGGGCAAAGATGTGATGGGATACCCTCTGAACACAAATGAAACTAGTGCATATTGTACAGCGAGTGAACGCATTTAAGCTACATTCATTCATTCGTTCATTCAAAACAAGTCAAGTGTGCCGAAGCATTATATATCTCTATCCGACACTCTAATGAAATGTATACAACACTCTAGCTATTAGGAATGCAGACGCACACAGACACACAAACCCAAAATGTAATAATATTATAAATGTGTGCCTAGTGTTCTACGTAAACAGAAAGATACACAGGAAATTTAATAGTTGGAAAAAGGGTAAAACGTTATAATTCCTCGGAGAGAAGAGATCGGATGTTAGCGAGTATACTAAGTAAATATAAATGGTTAACTAACGCTATTACATCTCATGTACATCGCATTCTTGAAGATAATACATTACGTGCTTTCTGGATGAGAACCTGAGTAAAATTTGGCCGAGTTTCTTTTAAAACGTACATGCAAATTTCCTGACAATGAAAAAGACGTCCCTGGCATGTATATCTTATATGGTTGATATTATGTAAGTGTGTGTGTCGTGTAATATGAATGTGCCGGTCGTGTCTCCGCTGCAAATATTAGTAGTCCCTTTTATTTTTCAAATGAAGTCGCTTAAAATGTTTGCAAATTCGAATGCATACCATTTTGTTTGAGGAACCCGATTTATTTCAATTCGCAGAGAACTCTTACCGAATTTTAATGGGTTATTATTGACTTGGCTCTGTCCTGTGAGCGTGGTGAGTACAGCACTATGTGCACGGAAGAAAAGCAAAGAGTCCAGAGGGAAAAAGAAACGGAAAGAGAGGAGAGGGCGAACAGAGTAACAAGCAGAGAGAGAAAGAGAGAACATTGTATGTTTTATTTAACTGTGTGCACATTTCCCGAGCCAACGAGAGGATATTTCATTGCCATTAAATTCGTGAGTGCTCCTTTTGTGATCTCTGCCTGCCAGACGCATATACAAAGAGTCAAGAGTAGGTTGAAAGCTCAACGCAAATTACTGTTTCTATTTGCCCTTTCTATCAGTAAAACTACAACGGTTCCATCCAGCGATAATTGAAATATGTATGTTATATGTAGTTACCTAAAGTTGGTTTTACTTGTGTTCGCCTCCTCTCTCCACCAAAAATGTGAGCACGATGTGTTTACGTGATTTTTAGCTTTATACCTGAGTGGGAAGATTTTTTTAAACGCGAGGAAGTTTATGAAATATTGGTTTCAATGCTAAAAACGTAAACATTGCGGCAGTCGTTATGTTGTTGTATGTTGGTCTAGACTACTTTCAACAGCAAACTGTTAAAAAGGCATGGTATGATTATGATGATGAAAACATGTAGGTTGTTGATATTATTATTATGTGCTATGGCTATAACACTCATCCCACACCAAATGCTGCGTCTGTCTTGCGTAATAAATACATTAAGAACGGATGGTTCACCAAAACGTGGAAAAGCCGTCATGTCTCTGGTTCACATATTTCATCAAAATTATTTATTTGCGGCATGGACAGGATGTAAGATGTTGGGTAGAAAAGTCGTTTCTTTCATTTCCAAGTACACTTCAGCGCGAACAGAAAATACTTAAGAGATCACTCAAGATGTAACAAGGTCCACCAGGGAAGATTAACAAACAGCTTCAGAAGACTGTTGACAATGCTCCTTCTACAATCCACAATATGAATGGGTATTTGGGCATAAGTAAATAAACTCATTGTAAAACGTCACACATGACACGCTTCTGTGTATAGGTAGCTGAAGTTTTCATTATCACCATTTCAATTAATGCTGTACTTTATAGGATTACATGTCAAGAGATTCAAAAATAGATTTTTTATAAAAGAAAATTTTGCATTAACTCTTAAAAGGATATGCCATTCAAAATGAGCTTTTCAATTTAGTTTCTATATTTCACAGAAACTATTATAATTGACTTGCCTTACCAACTTGAATGAACAAGAAGCACAAAAATAAGCAGACGGACAGACGGAACTGAAAGAATTGTCTGAATAATAAAATTATTTAAAATCGGACGGGTTATACGTTTCATAGTAGGTTACAGCAGCATTCTACGCATTGCAATTTGCTAGCAAGGTCTTACTTCAATCTTATAAAATTCTCAGGTGCAGAGTGCAGACCATGTTTCCTTTACAAAAATGGACACATGTTTTCTATACCTAAATACAAGTTTAGATGTTGATGGACAAAATTTGAAGTTCCATCAAGAACAGTTGTGGGTGTACTATAAAGGTATGGTAATGTGAGACATGTTCCAAATGCGAATACCAAGAAATGTTATTATCGGTGTAAATGAGAAATACGAAAGTTGTGATTTTGAAGAGGAAACTAATACTCCTTGAAGATGGGAGTGAAATACGAGATACTTTTATATAAACAGCAGACGAAACTATAAAAGTTTTAAATTCTTCCTTGCCAGTTTTTTTACACACAGGATGATGTACAATAAATCATTTTCCTTTTTGGGTACGTCTACAGGAAACATATTATATAATATGGCCACTCACTAAAAAGTTGGCTTTCTCTGATTGCTAAAACACAAGAAGGGCATTATTTTTAGCTGTTTTTTTCTGAATGCACAACAGCAGGATTTTGTGAATTTTAGCCTACTTTCTGAAGCGACTCTCTCTCTCTCCCTCCTTTCATTTTGGTGTACAGTAGTGTCGTCGTAAGACTGATGTTTGTAAATGAATGGAAAACTTTTCGGTTTTATAATCCACTTTCCGCTTTTTTTATCGCGCAACTAAATAAATTTGTCAGAAAGTGTTGTAGCATTATTGTTACTGCTGCTCTACTCTGCTAGAATATACTCGTGTACTCTTATAAACATGCACTTTTACTGTCGTATGAAATGTATACCAGGGGTCCGAGTATGAATTTCTTGCCGAACGCAATTGACAAAAAGTTTTCTTCAGGAATCGCTGCTCCTGCTGATGATGATGGTGTACCCAACCAGCATACCAAATGATATTACACGAATATACAAGACTCGCTGGTAGTCTAGTCGCCTTTCTCTTTCCTTTCCTACTTTTACTTTCTACCGTTCGTTCTACATCTCTCTTCTCGTGAAAGTTGGTCGCATCGGCTGTTTCGCTGGCGCTGGATAGAAGGAAAGATTTATGAAGCAAAGAATTATACACCGAAATGCTTAACTACAAATGTTATTATTACGAGATTCGTTTTCCTGAAAAGTTGAACTTATAAAAGCATGGCTTTCTTTCTTTCCGCAAGTCACCTTATCTTTTTTTTCTCTTTGTTCAGCTTGAAAGAAAAGCGGTAAGAAAAAAGCATAGCATATTGGAAGATAAGTAGGCTGATTCATTTCTTAAGGTCACGAAATGCATTAATTTCTTCCTCCTGCCAAATTTTTTGACATTTTTGTCCTAAATACCCGTATTACAACGTGTACGAAGATAAAGGAAAAAGTTGTGAAAAATTGAAAAAATAATATTATTGTCCAGTATTGCACCACCACCGTAGTATTTCTTTGAAAGTTGAAAAGTAGCAAAATTGCTTTTCAGTATTTCTTCTGCTTCGTCGTCTTCCGTTCTGTTTTGGCGGTGAAAAGGGAATTTTTTGACTTTAGCATAGATCGTCGTATTATTGCGTTGGTTGGCATTGTAGATGAAGATGAACATCTTATTTTTGTGTGGAGGCAGGCGTGCGTTTGCATTTTAGCCTATAAAATATTATATATTGAAGGGTTTCTGGAGAGCTATCTCCTAACCTATCTACAACTACCGTTGCAACAACCGTCTTCAAGAAATGTGTGAGAACAGCATGAATGTGGGTTTATAGCCTGTAAAGTTGCTCCTCGGGGAATTTTTCTGACCATAAAAAATTTATTCATTCCGTCTTTTAAAAAATACTACAAAAAAGGAAGGAACATTGGTAAATGGCAGTGGTTGCAATATGCCTCGTAGGAAAAGCAGGTTTATTTGAAGCAACTTGAACATGATACACAGCACAGTTTTTTTACGAAAGAAAAAAGCATGTGTGTGGTTACAATATTATAGGCATCCACATTGGGCCCTATTGTATACAAAATATATAATAGGAAGTCGTGGGCCCTTTTCCCCTTTTGCTGTGAGACTTTGCCAAACCAAAATACTTGAAAATGACACGGCATGTATGTTCATACGACAGTTGCATTATTAACATCATATGCAATATGGGATGATAGAAAGTGTTTACATAATAATACAATGGCTCTATGCGAACATTTTGGAATCAGAGACTATAAAAATGTACTCACGTTCAATATATGTGCAGTACAATGGGCAGAATCACCACTACCACCGGCTGCATTCTAGAACTATCATCCTCATACTTTGTAGTAGTAGTGCCTTCTCAGTCCGCCCTGACAATGTAATATATTGCGCCTTGTTATAATAATTTTGGAGGCCGCTCTGCATATATGCGTAATATGTCATAAAGTACAAAATCTTCCACCAAGTAGGATTACAAAGAACGGTGAAAGAAGATATAAGCGTTATTATGAATAGGATACAAGCACAAAAAAGTGTACACTTGGTAATTTTTTATAAGATCGAAACGAGACAAAAAAGTCTTGGAAAGATTTATTTCCAGCAATACGGTATTGTAGAGGCAATAAGGAAAGGGTAATTTGCCAGAATATGTGCCAATAAATAAGTGTTGTTCCAAGTCATTTCTAATCCCATTTGTTTACTTATGTATAATAATAACATGAATGGATGGCTGGAGAAAGGAAGGTGCTTTTTCATACCCATGAATCATTTTAAAACACGAATGCGTATGTTGAATGTGTAATTTTTGTCCTCTTTGTAAAGGTCTGGAGGTCCCGCAGACTTCAGTGGTTCCAAAGTGCATTTTTCGGGAGATGATGGGAGCCTTTATGGAACACCAAAGGAGGAGCCATTGACCCCAAGTATGACGAACCTGGATAAATCGGGGGCTAACGTGTCCACAGTTGGGGACTCGAAGCCCTCGTTTATCCGTAACCAACTGCAAGCGCTTTTCCAACCGACTGATAACCGGCTTGCTATGAAATTATTTGGCTCAAAAAAGGCTCTTATGAAAGAACGAATACGACAGAAAAATGTCGGGCACTGGATTATTCATCCCTGTTCCAATTTTCGGTAAGAATTCGTTTTTACTAGCCCTATTTCTTTCGTATTTAAGCCATAGAAGTAAATATATAATTTGATTAAAGCTAGAATATTATGAAAGCTTATTAGTTTTTGCAATGTATGTCGCTGATCTGATGGAATACAGCACTAGAGCTTTTAATTAATGAATTTTGCTACGTTTTCAGCTGCTCAATCTTTGCTCCTAATGTATACTTATCTTTCATGCCAGGTTTATTATAGATAAAAAAAGCTAGCATTTTCTTTTAGCTCATCTCAAAATCGATTGAAATGATTCAAAAAGCAGACGTTGCTAAAGAATGGAAGTGTGAGCTTTTTCAATTAAAGCTAAATTGAAAGCCAGAAAGCTCTGACTGACTGTAATTCTGAACTCTGAGGATAGAGAATCGTCATTGTCCAATTTAATTGAACACATACAAATAGATACGTACTATGATGAAATGAAACTCATTTTCGCTAAACAGCACGTCTCTCCCTACTGAATAGTATCAGCAGAAAAATATCGATTTAAAATCGTGAACAAACATCGCCTGTCTATTATACATGTACATAATGTGGATAATGTACTTAAGCATTATATATAGTACACATATAATCCGGACATACTTGACTTGATGCCGCATTTACTAAAAAATTCAAACTCGCAGCAAGAAGCTGAATTTAACGAAAAATGGATGGAATACAACTAACTCAAGTGCTAGTGGAGAAATTGGAAGTGAAAAAATCTGTCAAGTACGGAGAAAGGATATATTTTCTGCAGTGTCCGAACCATGCTTGCCGTAATTATCAACGTGATAGATATTTTTTTGCTGGTGCTACTTGAGTTAGATCGGAACTGAACGGCAATGTTTACTTTAGTATCGCTAGCTCATTCACTGACTTTTTTTTCGGAAGATAAAGAAAATCACATTGTGATGTTATAATAATTCTTGAGAGTTTTTGTAGTGTTGTTGCAGTAGTGAGAAACACTACTCGTATGCTGCAGTTGTACTTACCAATACATCTTCTGCTGATGTTATCTTTTGTATATGTACAATTGCAGTTTTGCGGTGAAGAAAGATGGGATGTGACACACAACCAAGTTAAATTGCTTTCCGGTAGATCCTTGGTCTAATATAAATGTACATGTAATCCTGCCTTAAGCGTTTCCTTTGCCTTGAGCTTGGCAGGTTATTTATGGTTCGTGTACTTTGTTCAGATCGACAGTGAACCACATTCCCTCTACACACGTTGCAAAAAAGAGTGTATGCATAACACACTGGCATTATTGTGGAGGTACATGGATTCATTTCCACAGAAAATTAAAGCAAGTTTACCTCATCTAAACTCCCAGCCAATGTGCGCGTGTTTACAATAGAGACCTTCTGCGTAGGTAGAGACGTACATCCTTTTCCTTGAATAAATATAATATATATGCCATGTTGCTACAATATGCTGTTGTATGGCTACCACCAGGAGGATGTGATGTCAGATAAGTTATTTGGGAACATTAAACAATGAAGTAAGATTTGTTACTCGGAACGTTTTGTCAGATGCGTAGACATTCACTACTCACTCCCATTCATGTTCAAAAACTTATATGTAACTTCTTGTTATAACGAAATCGATGTAAAGATAAATACATAATAAAAAAACTAGGTACAGATAGGTGTGTGTGCATTGTATAAATCAAACACATACTTATGTACTATTAACCATAGAATATCATATTACCTAGTCATTCTTCTGAGAAAGCAGAAAATTAAGTAGAAGCTGCTGTCAACTACTAAAGTAATACGTAGGTGCAGTAACAGGCGCAAAGTATCCTAGGCACTGACTTGACTAGTAATCACAAGCATCCAAATATTTCCAATTTGTTTAGGAGCAGTCATCCAACTCGATATCGATATTTTTCCTTGTCTATCTTCTTGGCCAAAATTCATTAGTTACCTACGACCTACTCCGCATATAAACAGAGCAGCACCAAGGGAAAGATCCTTGCGTGCGTTTGAACGATATTATACATATAGTTATTATATATACCCTATAGAGTCTACTAGAGTCAAGTTTTCACCACCACCACCACGTGGCATCCTATATCAAGTTGAGCCTGACTCACCCGTTGCTTTTTATCACGATTTTGTTGCAAAATTCTTTCGATCACTGAGCGGTGGATTTGATAGGGGACTCATTAGACTACAATTTCTTGATTGAACAGTAACCGTACCAGAGTCATGTGCCCATTTATCTTTCTGACTCCTTGTAAATGCATGAATATTTATAATCCGCGGAACACAAGAAGACAGTGATAGTGATGAATGTTTGCGATATAAAACTGCGTTCCTTTCATGTAAATTACTAACATTGGGACAAGAATGAGCTCACAATGCTCCTACTTCTATATGCCATATACTTATGAGAACGTAAGGTATGCAATCGTTATCAGTATCTCATAACATCCTTCTCGACGACCACGTCTTCCTATTCGATTACAGATAAAAAAGATGTGAGGTTAAACCAGCAGCCAAACTAGCAGAGACAAGATTTCGGTGGTGGAAACTATACTAGTTGGTTTGTTGGCACCTAGGTCATCATCACTCAAAAAGAAACCAACATTTCCTTGCTTTTTAGGTCACAAGGGTTTTCTAACCACTTTATCCTAAGTGGTGTATACTCCCCGAGGAGAACAAGTAAGCAAGCCTAGGCACACATTTTCCCACTTGAATAGAGGAAGTCATATATTATTAGACGGATCGCACTGTTACAATCTTGATTTCCCCTCAACTTTCTCCCTGTTTCCCGAAACTTGCCACTGTATTACTTCTGTTCAAGTCAAGAAAGAAGAAGCCAATACTTTTTCTCTGCTACTTTTCTCCCCCTTTTTATCCGCCTATGTATATAAAGTGCATTCGCATACTATTACATGACGTTATGTATGCATATATACTTTTATACAATATGTATTCAAACTCTTCCTCTGACAAAACTTATAAATACTTCCATGGTCTTGTTTATCTGTTTGCTTCTATATATAGCAATATATGCCTTCATGTGTACGTAGTAAGAATAGTTTGTCCGAATGGGAGCTTCAGGGTGAAAGTTTGTTCTCTTCATGTGTGATTCATTATCCTTTAGCATGCACTGTCTATAGGACTACGGCACATACATGTTCACCTAAGCATGTAAATATTAAACGTACATATACTTTCAGACATTCTATTAAAAGATGTATCATCTCCAGTCTGAAGCGTCTCCCGTATGATACACGTTTATGTACATCGGCAAACTTGCAGCTTGCAGCAATACATCTACAAAATCCATTTGTGACAAGCAAGCAGTGAGGAATATTATCATGTTTGTGTATAGTATTCATGCATACATTCGACCTCACCGGACTGACACGACATGATTTTGGCATGTATGCACACAGGGACACATAAAAACAGCAAGTTAGAAAGCATTGTTCAGAGAGTGGGACAAGGAATAAATATACTGGGGACCACACAGAGTGAAAGCACCCATATACTAGAAACCATGTTTCTCCGTCGTGTTTTCTCCACCACTCGACTCGTGCAAGCATACAAATTTCATCTTACATTGTTCGTTTTATGAGTGCAGCACAAAGGAGAAAGTCTTGTGATGTGATGAAACTCAACCGCAAAGCGACCCACGTACTCGTGTGTGTCTAAATTCTCCAATTTACGTGTGTTTACCCGTAAAAGACATTCGTCTTAAAAACCACTAATCATCTTGCATCCAATAAATCCTCAACCCAACAGACAAACGTGTCGAGTCGTCCGCAACTAATATGTTTCTACACACATTGCAAATTTTAATTCTCAGTTAGAAGAGAAAAACGCACATGTATGTGGTCAAGCCACGCTCATAATGGCATTATAAATTACACACCTCACCGGAGATGCCTTTCCTGCCAACCTAACGAAGCGGATGGAATTTCGATAATGAGAAGCATGGCATTATTACATTTCTCTTGTAATAATCTTGTTCCTTTTCCGCTTTTACCAGATGCTATAGAGCACAATATCCTTGTGCACACTAATTATTTCGGCAGCATTTTTTATTTATGCAGGGCATTTTAATGTAAACTTGACTGAACCTGACGATGAAGCGGTATTCATAATTTTCACAATGAAAGTGGATCAGCCCATCTGTGTTCAACCATGCAGTGGGGGTCGTGTTGAGATTGTTTAGTCATACCAGCTAAGTAAGTAGTTGTCGAAAAGAATGGAAAGGAAAAGCCATGCCCGGTGGGAAAATATTATGGCTTTATTGTAAACTAAACTGCATATAAGTAAGAAAAAAGAGTGAAAATTGTTACGAGTGGAAGGAAGGAAGTGGATCTACATGGTGTTTGTGTATCATCATTTTTGTCATAAAAACGTATTTTGTGCAGCATGGGAATACAAAGATGAGTTATCTCGATATTTTATATTCATTGACAGTTGTTTTACCAACTGCCAACCCATTACATCACATATATGTATCCAAGTGGAAAAACGAGATGACAGAACGAGCACATTGTAAAATATACTATAATTTTGATATGCCTGAAGGTAGAAAAGCACACAAAAAACGATCTAAGAGAAAACTAGCTTTTATGTTATTTTTTCCCTTGTTGAACATCTGGCACAGCACACGATTTGTATTTAGCTACATTTATACGGACGTATTACATTCACTTTATCGAGCAATAGAACATGATAATATGGAGTGAATTGCACATTGTTCGTGTATAAATTTCATCTACTGGAATGAATACAATACTCTATAGTTCTTTCTTTGAAGCCTTTCTTAAGAGTCGTTCTTTTATTTGGCAAATTTATCTATCGTAAATCGACTAATGCTGCCTTGTAAACCTGTTATAAGTATTGCATTCTATCCTGCAACAAAGCAATACATCAACGAAATGCGTAGGCATACTTATAATAATATCACTACACACATATCCCTATGTAATAGTATCCGGATCCTGATTTCCTAAGTTTTATGCGATAACAAAGGGAAAATGTAGGGTTTAATGAGGTTGCTGATGTTTGGCATATTGTTAGCAATAGTGATACCATATATACAATGTTTAGTCCTAACATTTATTATGTGTAAGTAGAGTAGTAACGCAAGTATTTATTATACGCTTATTTACCTGGCCATCCGTAAATAAATTTTAGACGCTATTACAGAGGAGAAAGCGTGTATAGGTAACTAAAATGAGTGGTTCCAAAGACTTGGTGGTACAAACATATAATTTCAGAACTTTCAGAAACGACTATACGTTAATACCCATAGTATTTATATACCTATGAATAATGTAGAACGCATACAGAGTCACAAGTCATAATGTATGCTCTTTGCCTCATAAATGAACCAATAAACAAGATAACCAACGTGAGCTTTCTATGTGCCTATTATGTGTACATCATGGATTATATTACTTATCAATTAATTCATTCTGATTTGAAAATTATTACACAATTAATGGCGTGTGCTTATACATTGTACCGCCACTGCATACACCTGTAGTAAACCTCGGGTGCATCTAGCAAGCAAGATTAATACTGAAGGGAAAGTAGGAGAAAGTATTCTTGCACGGATTTATTGTTCGCCCAAAATATTGAATGTGCTGAACTGGACGTAAAATACAGCCAGCCATTGCATACGGCATTTGGACAGATAGAAAGTGGGAAACCAATATGTACGTTTTTCAGTTCTGATTTGGGTGAAAGATTGAATCAAATACAACATATTTCACACTACACTCTTCGATATGAATTTCTGCTCTCTGTAGTAGGTACATGTCCAGAGAAAGCTCATATTATTCATGGCAGAAGGATAAGAGAATTAAGAGCATTATTCCCTGTCGTAAATCTCATGCTTCATTACACTAAAAGCTTGCCACTTGTAACGCCCACTGATGATTATTACTCTTCCGTTCCTTGTTCCTTTCTTTTTGCTATTCAGACAATTGCCCGTCCGGACGGTTTCTACATGGCTTAGATATATGAGAACATCTAAAGTGTCTATCATCACAAAGTAATATTATAACGGTATGTGTATGAAGGTAGTAGAAGTTTACGATTCAAATACAGGAGGTCTAGATTATCACATTCCTATATGCATGATGATGATGATTCAACTACGGATAAGAGCGGAACAGAACAAAAATATCCATGCAAGTTTTTGTTAGAGAAATGCTTCTAACATAATACTTTCCTTTTCTTCTTCCTTCGTGTATGATCATCATCATTTTCCCGATCATTCTCAGCATCCAGAGACTAGACTTGTAGATCGATGCCAGCAACGTGAATCAGTGACTTGAATGACTTAAAGTGGCGTACTATGTACATATGTAAGCACGCAGAAGAAGCTGGTTCGTAAGTATGAGATGTAGTTGGGTTGGCCAACTTGGGCATGCTGACATGAATGCATTATTGTTATAATCCACTTGTGTGTCGAATTGAACGGAAATATGAAAAGTGGTTTATTAACAACAATTTGGCAATCATACGGATATAACGTATCCAATAATTCTGGTAGGGAATTATTTATTTCAACTCGCTTGTATCGTAAATTGTTGTTCCCTCACTGGAGCCGAGTCTGATTCTGCAAATTCTGCATCACTGATTGCATGAAAATGGAACAAGGAAATATAATCTATAGGACTTCAAGCTGACAATTTATCATTCAGGCATTAGAATTGCTTAGTTATCGTTCAAGAGAATAAGATAGGGGGAATAAAGCATTTAATTTAACACATTAATATCGTTTTATAATTGAAGATAATAAAGGTATTGTACACAGTGGTCGTACAAAGTTGCATATCATACACATGCATTTCTACTTAACTGATGTCAAAGGTTTCGTTTCTTGGGGAAGTTAATCTGAGGTGTTATAGTAAATCATAGCACAGTAATGGGGGACGGCATATTTTCATCTGCTTGAGAGTGTAAGTCGGGGTATGCATGTGTAGGTAGTTCTAGTTACATACTCTACTCTTATAAAAAATTATGTAGCAATGGAAATACTGATTTACTCACGCTTAAAAAAAATTGATGCTAGTGGAAATACTGATTTATCAGCAAAATTAATTTATGTAGAAGATGAATGCGCGACATTACAAAACTGCAGAAATAAAGTACCATACACATATTGCCTTTTGTTTACATTTTGTCATGTCTCATGAGCTGGCCGTAACGAATTCAGTATCAAAATAAAACTGGAAATATCTCAGCTGTGACTGAATGAACTGATTAACCAAGTAATCTTTATCCATTATTCTCATTTACTAGTTAACTAGTAAATGAGTTAATTAATAGTTAACTATTAGTATTAGCCGCATAAATGAGATAAACTGGTTCTGTACCGTCCCGTTTTGAAGCGTCATCCATTTTAACTTATAGTTAAGGTGTACAGTTAAGAAGATTAGTTAAGATTGATTAATTGAAGTTAAGTAAAAATGGATCTCGAAAACGAGGAATCAATGGATGACCAACATCACGCAGAGCAAGGTACAACAATTAAAATATACATTAAATTATATCGTCAAATGTCATCATTAAATGTAATAAAATGATATTCTATAAATTCGTCACAACAATCTGTCATTAATTATTTATTGAAAATCGCAGTAGCTGCAGCTCCCGTCTCAAATGAAACTCAAGATGAAATTATAGATACTCCGGAATCTGATGACTCTTACTCTTCTGATTCAGACAATGAGATCGTTCCAGAGACGGAATCTGAACCTGATGAGGAGCTGTCGGAGGAAATAATTAACCATCTAAGCCAAGTGAGCATCGTGCTGAATGAATTGTCAGACGATCGGATTATAGGTCAACCTGCAGCGCAAAGCCCATCGCAGGGGGACAACGAAGAGGATGAAACTGTAACTGAGCCAAGCGACAGTAAGTTTAGAGTTCGACATTTTATTACACCTCCCAAAATGTTCATTTCGATTCATTCATAACTCTCCATTTTGTACTTTCCAAGTTGCTTGGAATTGGACTGCAGGTACTCAGCTCGCAAGTGAAGGTCCACTAAATTTTGACTCTAACGGGCCGGAGTTTATAACTTACGACCATACTGAACACAGAGAGCTCAATTTCTTCCTAGAGTTCTTGACCCCTGAAATTATAGACTTCATCGTAAATCACACAAACATGTACCAAGAGCGCATGACTCGGATTCCAAGAAAATGCAGTCGTCGTATGTTTGCTTTTAAACCGGTTTCCAGAGAAGATATTTTGAGATTAATTGCTGTTCGAATATGTATGGGATTGGATAAGAAACCGCGACAAGTTGACTATTGGACCGAAAACCAATTCTACAAGTCATTCATTGTTCCCCGGATTATGACTGTTGACCGGTATAAAGAAGTTCTCCGGTATTTGCACTTTTGCGACAACGAAAATCAGGATGCAGGAAATCGACTTTTCAAAATCTCGGAATTGTTATCCCTAATTTCTGAACGAACGGAGCTACATTTAACACCGGGAAAAAATCTATGTGTTGATGAATCGCTCGTGCTGTATAAGGGAAGGTTGTACTTTAAGCAGTACATCCCATCAAAAGCAGCTAAATGGGGAATTAAAATATTTGAACTTGCCGACTCGACTACTGGTTACATCATCAGGTTTCTCATCTATCATGGAGCTGGTCACAAGTTTAAATTTTCATCACAAGATTACGGCTTTGGCGGAGCAGTAGCTTTAGAACTTGCTGAGCGATATCTAAATGCCGGACGATGTCTGTACATGGATAATTATTTTAACAACGTCCGTATCGCGAGGCAGCTTCTCAGCAAAGGCACAAACATGTGTGGAACACTTAGGAAACGACTTAAGTTTAATCCGCCAATGGCCGACAAGATTCAGCCGAATAAAATTCACAGCTACTCGTGCAATGGAATTCTCGTCGAGAGATGGAAGGACCGTCGTGAAGTACGAATGATTTCAACGGGACACCCGCATGTTGTTGTAACACAACAGAAACATGGCAAAGAAAAAATAAAAAAAGTTATTTCATGCCACGGGTCAAATCAAATAAATTCGTTTCCGTCTTTTTGTTTATTTCCGAAGCGAACCACACACAAAATGATCTACGTTTAGTGTAGCTTTAACAATCTATATCTCCAATTAACTATACTACAATTTAAACAACAACATTTCGGAATACGTTACAGACAGCGTTAATCACATTAATATTTTAACACTTAGTTTCGTATCGTTTCGTCAAATATCTACGCAATCACGACGACTAATAAAGCTAAAGCTATTGACTTAATTTTTATCTCGTTTAAATTTTAAGAAATAATGGCTAATTAACATTACTTTGGTTGTTTTAATGCATACAAACTTGTACACCTAACCTTTATCAAACATAGTCAATGAAGACGTCCCCCTACTTGCATAGCACTTGTTCTTCATAAATGCTTGTCAAGGCATGAAGGTCTCGAGTCGAGACTCTCGACTGAAACTGCAAACTATGTATATTATGGTATTTTGATTTTTACCGTGTACGTTGTCAACAATGATACTTTACAACCATTGTGTACTACATGAATATTGTCATAATCCAGGTAGTAGTGCATGTCAAATTGACAACCTAGAACTCTCACGCCGGTACCCTATCCAGTACATCCTTATTAATCAATCTAACTCCAAACACATTTCTGGTTTTACCTTTAGTCTGGGAAAGGTTACGAATATATTTAAAGTAACACATCTTGTGATCATAGTGGGATAATTCAAGAGGATTTAAGAATTTGCAGAAGGCTGGTTCTCCCACATTATTTTCGCTCTTTATCATTTCTGTATCATCAGAAATATTTCTCTCATGATTATCTTCAGGCATATCCTCTTTTTCAGGAACAGCTTCCTTCTCTTCTTCAATTTTCGGGGCCACGGGCTCACAAGATATAAAATCATAATCAGGTATCATATCAACGCGCACTGGTGATATTTCGCCGATTTTCTCAAACGGCGGCGACTCTTCCTCAGATTCAGATTCTTCAGTTTCACAATCTTCTGATTCCTCAACGGTTTCATTTTCATCGTTTTCAATACATAACTGATCCTCTGTTTGCTCACTCGATATATTGGCTGCCTCAGCCTCACCACTTTCATGACTTTCAATAATCATGTCATGTTGAGCATCCGGCATCAAATCCGTTGTACAATTAATAGCAACATTATTGTTTGAACCTTCTTGTAACACTGGTTCGGATTCCTTTATTTTGAGGACATCAATCAGAAAATCTTTCGCACCTGCAGAATTACCAGGTTCCACTACCCCTGTCTTAGGATAAATATTCTGAGTTTCTTTTTGCTCTTCAAACAAGGGTTCCACTTTCACATGATCTTTATTCAGTGCGGTTGGAACCGAGAGTGATTTGCTTGCATGTATCTCCTCCATAATATCATTATGAAGTTGCAAATCAACTTCACTACGAACAAATTCAGAAGCATTTCGATGTTTAGTGAGAGTCCGTTGATCTACAGTAAGTGAACCTTCAGGCTGTGAGTCCAGAATAATGTTCATTGGTGATAAACATGCCACTTTGGTTGCGACAGATGCATCTTTGTACGAGAAACAAAATTTGGAATTAGTAAAAATGGGGAAAATATTAATATTGATTCGATAAATTTCAAATGTCGAGAAACTAAACCCAACAGAGAGAGAGACTGATTATTTTCACCTTCCAAATTTTCAGCAATCTTGCGCTTTTTAACCGTGTCGAAGCTCGCGTTATCGGTTTTGGGCAGGTGCCCCTTAGTACCTTCCGCGGCAGGTTCAGAAGTGTTCAATCCTAAGATTTTGCATACTTCTTCTTCAACCATTGGTTGTATAACACTCGATATCTTGGGCAGTAATATTTGATTCACCAACGCTTCTATACCATTCTGATAACTTCGAGATCTGCGATTATTTCAAGCTAAATATAAAACGAACACATATAGCATTAATTGCGATAAAATGTCTTATTTGGAACTCACACTTCGAAAGTTTTCTTCATTCTTTCTCTCGTGTCCGCTTTGTCAATATTGGGACCGTATGAGGCTGTTTGTAGAAGCCTGTTGACCATGTCTTTGACCTTGCCCATTACATTTATAAAAGCTGGCTGTATATTAAAATAAATGATGAAAAATTATTATTGTCACTGGATAGCAGGATGCAATTTTAAAATCGCAAAAATAAAGCAAACTTTTTCGCACCTTTGTATCAATATCGAGCATACATTCACGTCTAATATGGTCATAATCCCCTCTTGTTTTGATATTGGAAATACATGCATTGATTGTATCACGTTGTTTCCGGTTTAAATTTAATGTCCTGTCCGAATCCTGTGCCTGAGTTGGTGTCGGCGTTTCCTCCTGTTGTTTGGAAATGGCCTTTCGTTGAACTGTTGCCGGTTGTGGTACAGGAATAATGGTAGCGGTAGATGCTGGAATATGTGAATGTGAAGCGCTGCGCAAAAAGTTGGAACTAGACGCTCTAACAGGAAGTCCATAATTCGATAATGATAAATTTTCCTGCCTGCGGTCCACATTCGCAGCATTGTTCTTTCTCTCTGGCGAACGGCAAACCGATGTTTTAGTTTCTCCCTGCAAATAAACAGAATAAAGTGGGAGGTTAAAAGTAGACAGTAATACAATATATTTATTTTTTGCCTATATAAAAGTACATAACCCTTGTACCGCATTTACTATTGTCAAAAATAATGTTGCAGATTCCAGGTGCAAAAATCTTACCGGCGGAGTATAATTTGTCTTCTTGGTTTCCTCTCGTTCCCCATCCCTTCGAATCAAAACCACTTCTTCGTCCCGATCGCGGCGATAACGCTGATAACTGCTTCTTTCATGAGATTCATGATCTCTTGACCTATTTGAGTCCCTTCTGTGCTCCCGGCTCCAGCTTCGACCTCGGTCTCTATAATGACGACCATTTCCACTACTACTGTGCCTAGAATAATGCGACATGTTCCGTTTGCCACTGATGTGGCTTCCGGTCTGAAACACAAAAAAGAACAACGCTTTCATCATGACATCTGCTTACTTTTCGCTGCTTCTACGTATAAAGAACGCTTGTTTGGTTACTTTAATTAAAGAATAATAGAGACATGCTTATCAATTTAATCAATCTACTATGACTTGTCAAAATAATTGTTTTTAATCATTTTTTATTTTATTTTACTATTTTTAGGTTCTACTGGGACCTCTGTATGCTGTTACTCCTTGTGGCCAATCTAATTATACTTCCTGTGGCCATTTCTTTTTTCAGGGATGATCTTAGCATCCGTTGGATTGCATTTAATTGCCTTTCTGATACTATCTTCCTTATTGATATTGCTGTCAATTTTCGTACCGGTAAGGAAAACAGACAATAATACTATACTATTTATTCGAAATCCCTTTTTACTCTCATTCTCTGCAATTATCAACTTTCAAAGGGTCATACAATTACCACACGATATAATAAAATGGGAACCCGTATATTAGTAATCTGTAGCATATATCATGCACTATTCATTCAATAGTATTGGCCCATTGGCTACAACAAAAAAGAAAACTATTATTATTCAGTTAAAACAGTTTCAATTAACGCAGCTATTGCACACTGCATAATAATCAGTTTACATATTACACTACAAGCTAATAATGACCAATGACAACTCTACTAAAGTGTAATTTAATTTACAAATTAAAAATATGCATCAAACTTTGTACCTACCTCTTTTGACCAGTCAATAATAGACGAAAACAACGTCCGCAACAATTAACGAAAACAATAACAATTACTTGCTTCTGCACAACCACTAAAAGTTTCACCAGTCGCGTTCCAAAACAGAATTCAGTTTTTTACCGGAAATATTCACTCTGCAACTCTGCGCTATAAATAATTACTCATTGATGAGACAAGCTCCACTCCACAAAGTATCCAGGCATTTCCCTACTTGACTGAATGGTTACCTCTCGCTCGACCATCCTCTAACGATAGCATAATCGAACATTTTTCTGTTCATCCATATTATTCAAATTTCTACTGATAACCCACAAACTGCTTTTTTTTGCAAATTCGACTATAATGATCAATTCTGTATAGTTAATCGTATTAAACTGAATAACTGAATTATCGTACGTACATGCACAAGATTAGATTACCGAGTCTGTAATACAGACAGACCATCAGCATAAAATTCTAGACGGGAAGTGATAAAACGTGAGCAGTGCAATAGGAGGTGTGTGATCATGGGACGATAACATGCAAGTTTGCTTATCTACTTTTGTACATTCGGGAGGAAATGAGCTGAGTTTTCACAAATTTTGCTACTTTACATTTTATACAAATCCTAATTACTGTACATTATACATGATAAGATGGATATGAAATTGAAATATATGGCCGAAAGATGGAAAAGTGAATAAGGTTAATTTAAGAGTACCAAGTTGATACCAACCAACCAACTGGACACGATGATGCAGCTTTGTGCAAAACACATAAAACGGTATTTTAACTAATATTCATATTTATACTTCTTGTACTTATCTCTCTATAAGTATCCACTGGGCTGTGGCGCGTGAATTGTGGAAGTATGGAACTCTTCGAGAAGGTTGTTGAAATGGGATGGGAAACTTTCTAGAGTCTAGAGCAGAAAGAATTAATTAGAATTTGTGATTTCCCCCATTTCTAAGCACTTCGGTGATTTGAACGAGAAGAAATCAAAATATTTTTGTTTGAGTTTGAGAATTAGAAGTTCATACAATTAGGCAATTAGGTACAGATGACAGACAGTCCTATTATTTTATTTAAATAGGTTATTTAAACTTTTGACTGACTGACTGACGCCAAGTTTTAATTTCTTCAAAAGTTAAAAATCATCATTGGGCCAAAAGTGCTAGTTTATATACATTATGCATGAATTTTTAAAAGTTCGTAGGTGTATACTATACTATACAATATTAACGCCTGTGAAAGTATAGATATGTACATAATATGCCATGTTGCAATTATAATTGAGTTGGGAGTTGGGAAAGGAAGTAGGATGCGGTTCTTCCAAATTCCGAAATGAAAACTTGTTCGTTTTCAAAACCAATATACATGCATTGTTAAGGGATCGGATGTTGGGAGTTGCAGTTGGAGAAAGCAATGAAAGTTCGGTCAAAAATGATTGTATTTGAAACTATGTTCCTTATGAGAAATAATACAATATAGCGATGATAGCAAAAGCGCACCGTACGTATGCATTTTTATCCTCGTATATCGTACGCTGTCTCCAAATATACATGCTGGAATATTTAATTGACAATCAGATATAAAGTCCATAATAAAAATGTTTAACAGTATGTTCACGTTTAGTAATTGGCAATCTACAAACCAACCGTTCGGACCGACGGACAAAAAAGTACATTATTTCGTTAGTTTTAAAGTATGAGTACCAATTGGCTATAGGCTGCAATTTAAGTTTCTGAATTAGAATACGTGGGTAGAAAGTTGTAGGTGGCATAATGTGCACAAAGGTGTATCTGGGTTGACGTATTATTATTTTTTACCTTCTCGTTTTCCATGTTCTTGTAACTGTAATGAGGTTAAAGAAATTCACACAGGAGCAATGGGGACTGCACATAATAAATCTGAGAAATCTTAGCACATCTTCTTTCTCCCCATTATACCATGCGTTGTTGACAATAAGTATACATACGTTTCGACCGAGAAAGCTCATCATCACAGCACGAGAGCGCATTGTGCTCCCGTTCTCTTCCACCAATCGCTCTTTTTTATCAGCTTCATTTTTCTTGCGTCAACAGAGCTTATGAACTGTAGTCTCTTACCTCATCCATCTCTCTTTAGACGCTCCACTGGAGTCACAGAGACTCTTCTCACAGGCTCAGACATTATTATTATAAGGTAGCGAAATCGACTTTACCATGTAGGTATCTATTGAATTTATGTTGTTTGTCTGTCCGTGTACACATAAAACTGACGTCTGTGTTCCCGGAGATTTCAACGGGAACGAGTATTTCAGCTCATTTCTATGCAGTTTCAGTGAAATTACTCTCCAGGCTTGTGAAATCAAACCATCATCACGACTCCAGATTCTGATTTTGATCATCAGAATTATGGATGTCGAGTCATCTGTATGGGCTTGGAAACTTTAAAATATAGGCACTTACTATGTACTAGGTGCTTTAGCTACTCTCTTATATACAATCTCTGGCATACTGAGGTCTTCGTTTTGAATCTTGTGTAATGACAAAAAATACGACAAGGCCTTTTATTATACTATATCATTACTTATCCAACAATTGTCGTTATAGGACAAAGTACAAAATGTGCAGAATAGGTACTTATGCAAATTAAGGTACGCTCATTGCAGTGTAAAATCCACTTCATTACCAGCATTACGCAAAAAATATCTTGTACGATAAGCAGGTCATTATCATTACACTTTTTAGCAACGAATAACATTTTTGAAAATGATAATAATACTATGAATACTGAGCCAGAAATTGCATGTAAGAGTATAATGATCATTATAGTAATCAGTGTCGGAAAGAAGTGCTGCTTTAAAGGCATTAAGATGTAAGAAGGTCTTTTGGAGCAGTGCCAGGTACTAAAAAAGTTATAAGGGCAATGTTATTACATTACTGTAATGTTGAATGTGACAAAAAGCATATATGCCTAATGCCTGTATCCATCCATAAACTGTCTCAAGTTACCCTATGTCGTATCCCTGTGGTGAAAGTAAGGATTTTAAGCCGTCGTGATTTCTAAGTTGTTACAAAAATGACTTCCAGATAGCGACAAATTCAATGATATCGATAAATATGCATTGCACAGCTTGTTACTGAGATAAATATTTAGAAGATACAACTATTGGTGGTCATCTTTGAACCGAATCATGTCATAATTTAAAAATTACAACCGTTTTGAGGTTTGTGTTGTTTGTGGTGTGAACAGAAATAACTGATTGTTACTACTAATTGAGCATACAAGACGCAGATGAATTGTATTCTATTTGACTAGTACAGCATGTATCTATCTATATTTATGCCAATGTCATTGAAAAAGTCAAGGCTACTTGGCTAAGGCTCCCTACTCACCTCTCAACACGTGTACTAAGTGTCAACGGGGTCAAACTCTGAGTTAGAAACTGGAGCTGCAGCAGGACTAAATGATTCGTATGTACATTTGCCCTTCTCACAATTCAAATTTCCATCCAACCGTTGTACTTTGATGGGATAGTTTCTCCAATTCCTACGTACTATACACAGTAGTTTATCGCAACTTCTTCCAAGGAACGACTCATTTTGTCCAAGCAGTAATTTTAGTGTGCGGTAAAAGACATTATTCTGGCCGGGCGAAACTTTCCGTATATACGCACATGGCATTGTGACGGTAAATTATTACCGAGTTTGTCCAAACGGAAATTGCCTGTCCTGTAGCAATAATCCATTTTTAGCCACTGACCTTTACGATAGAAATCATACTTGATATACGTCTACCATCCAGCTAGCATTGTATTATGGAGCTACACCTTTGAATCATGAGTAGTCGTTGCAAAAATGTGGTCTTCACTCTTCACAGCAATTGATTGATACGTGCTTGTTTGCACGAAATAAAATAAACCATGCTTTTCCGTGGCCCAGCAAAGACAAACGACAAACTGGTCTATTTATAAAGGGGGACTGGCTTTTACTGTATCATACGCAAACATCATGTACATTACGTTACATGCATGACTTACCGATCGCCAAAACTTAATGATTGCCTACTTATTTTCATGACTTTTATGTATTTTTTTTCTTTTACAGGAATTATGCTAAAGGACAATGCAGAACAAGTGATTCTAGATCCTGTTTTGATAGCAAAGCATTATTTGAAGTCTTGGTTTGCTCTGGACCTGATATCATCCATTCCGTTGGACTATATTGTTCTTATTGTGTGTTACCTTGAGTATTGCGTAAGTGAAATTTTGATTTTTCAGTAATATCGTCTACCTTACAGCGTGTAATGCTACTTATAATTACGCAAGTATAACATCTTTCGGTCACAGCATACTTATTGTGATGCACCAACCAACCAACCCTTTTGTAGAATACATTTTATGCAATCCTTTTGGACTTTTCGCGTGAAAGTATAAATTAGGTTACAAGTAAAGAAACGAACCTAGTGCCTTAAGAAGGCTTTAAAATTTGGTTGGACCATTTTCTCATAAGTTTTACAATTACAATGCAAACATGATTATCGTTTCAAAATCGCATACATTTCGCAAACAAATTATAAAAATTTCGTTTTGATATCATAGCTCGCCTCTAAGCACCCAATTTAATGTAAACATGCTACCCAAAATAGAGTCTTTATACTTTTATATGCCATTCCATACTCAGAGTAGAGACGCGAGGAAAAGAACAAAATAGTATATATCTGGTGGAGTATGTAGTTTTGTACTAAAAAGGACTCTAAAAGCTTCCGGACTATTTGCCTAAACTTAATTTGCAGAAAATTGTTTCCAGTTGTATGTGGACTTCTATAGCTCGCTGCGTACAAAAGCAATGCCGAGATTTGTCCATTAACATTCCATTGATGATAATGTACAGAGTTGAGTTGAGTTGATAGACATGGATCGATAAGTGTTATGTAACCCTGCTTTTTCATGCATATTTACGCCTAAATAATTGATTTTCTTACAAACTTGCAGGATTTCAGTGACAATGTCCATAGCTTCCAGTTTATCCACGCGGGTCGAGCACTGAAAATACTGCGAATGGTGAAACTGCTCAGTTTAGTGCGCCTCCTCAGGCTGTCGCGACTCGTCAGATACGTGTCCCAATGGGAAGAAGTCTATGTAAGTCCCGTCACTTACTGCTTCATTTTCTAACACACTTTCTCTTTCTCTTCATACACTTCTCTCTCTCTCTCTCTCTTTCTCTAAATTATTCTTTCGACTATTTTCGTTTTCTTTCTTCTTCTGTTCACACCTCTTTCTTCTTCGAACTTTTTTTTGTTGTTGTCGTTCGTTTTTCTTCTTCTTCTTCACTTGGAAAATTGCGCTCTCACTCAGTTCACCATTATTTTTCTTTCACAACTACTCTCACTTCACTTTCTCTTTACACTCTTTTATTATTTATGTTGACAATTTTCCGTGCAATTTTCTACTTGAACCCTTATGTAAATATTTCATTACTTTTCTCAACAACTTCAACAAAATCTAGCAGCACATAAAAGGCAGAAATCATCGCTAAAAATAAACATGATGTTTATTCTTTTCTTTCTCTTTGGTTTTTTCTGTATTCAAGTATCAATATTTTATGTAGATGTTTCATAATATTTTTTTTTGTAAATCGATATATCTATATAATATATGTGTATTAAGTATATTATCTTACTGTGTATTTATAGAGGTTGAAGTAAATTATATGTATCATATTGTATTATATATATAATATGATGTAAATGAAATAGTGACAGAAATATCTAGTGGAAGTCTCTATCTATATATCCTCTCATAATAATAGAGTAACACCTATACATACTACAACAATTTATACCTATATAGCCTGGAAATTTCATGATAATAATGATTATATATAATCTATAAATATGCACGCACACTTCTTCCATACAGTATTTCATAAAATATGGCCGATTAGTTGTGTTGATCATTTATATTTAGCTCGTATTGAATTTTATAGTCAGTTTTGTAAGTGAAGAGATTAATTATGTGGCGTGTATTTTAATTGTCAACTTATGCCATTTTAAATCAGTTTTATCTTTATCATAAAGCTATGTATATTTGCTGTTTAGTTAGCTTAATTGTTGATAGTTTGAATTTGAATGTACACCATTTTTATATTATTTTTTGGAAAAAGAAATCTGAAGTAATCATTTTCTTTTTAAAAGCATGTGCATTGATACTATTATCATATGAGTAATCGAATGATGAAATATTTTTTACTTGTGCTCGTTTCTTTAACGGGTTTCTAAATTCTCACAATAGGTAGATAGGTGTAGTAAACACGAGTAGTAGCGCCTGATTGCACTTTGCTACAAAACATGGTTTGTTTATGTCAGAAGAAATTACCATTTGTCAGAATGAATGTACAGAAAATCAGAAAATATTTTTGACAAAATTTTAATGGCACTTCAGAGTAAAATAGAATTTGATACCTTGTTTCACTAAGTCGTCTTAAGTGTTAAGTGTGTCGAGCTGACATGTGTACAAATTGTCAGAAGTACGATGTATTCCCATTTCCTACAAACTATTCATTCTGGCAGTATTATTCCCCTGAGAACTTGCTTAAATGTACATTGAAATAAGATATAATTCATCGATTTACATAGAACAAAAGTGTGCACTGTCTACGGATTTAACCATGCATGTATTTATGTGTGTTGAAGTATGGTTGTAAGTACATGTAGACGGCAGCAAAGACATAAGTCGTCGTTTATAGCATCTCATCTTTTAGCAAAATGGAATAAGAGCTGGGATCAAATATCTTCCTGAGGGACCAATTACTACAGTCTTCATGATTCACTTCGCTCATTCATTTAGTTTGCTACGTTGTCACACGAGCTTGATTAAGGGTTACTGTGTGTGCTTTCCAGGCACTCTTGCTCTTCTGATACGATTGTTACTTTATCTCTTTTATTGGGTCATATTTGGTCACTTGAGTTGTCAGCAAGAACGGTGGCTATGCTATACTGACGATGAGCATAGGTCGTTGGAAGCGTACGCATTTAAAAAGTAAGCGACTTTATATAAGTCTTCCAATAACCACGACAGATAGAGTAGCAGTTTATTTTATTCTCATTTGAAAGCTTTAACGTAACAATTTGATGTTCGTTAGTTGAACTTTTTTTAGCGAATTCATTGAATACGATGTAAAAGGATTGGCTGTTAGGTTTGCGATTTTATCATTTCACGGCATTCATGCCCATCTCGTAACAACATGCGCAAGCATGAATGTGTCTGTAGTCCACGTTTGTTCAAAGACGCCATCAATGGATACATTTTTGTCAAGCGCCAGGATATTTACAGTAGGAAATGAACATAATCCAGGGAATGCATTATATTGCAGGAGTAAAATATACTGGGCATATACCAATAGGCTCTTGGCACATATGGTCATTAGTGAACGGAGAAAGTGATGTACAATTTCTTTCAAATGTAAACATCGACAGTGTCCCAAATAATCATTTGATTTGCTTCTTTAATATTGCAAACCAAAGCAGTCCTTTTCCCTTTCAAGACAAGATGATAAGAATCAAAGGATGACTATAAAGGAGAGGATGTCGAGAAACTATGTAGTCACACCTGAGCCTGTTCCCAAGCTCACACATCGCTAGTCATCCATAACAAAAGACGGGTATATGTCGGTGTAACCGTCGTTCGTTGTGCACATGCATCACCACACTGTCAAAATCAAGGAGAAAAGTCCTCAGAGACGAAAAGTGGCAGCACATCAGCAGCGATTGCTATTACTCTACTCCGACCACAATGGTAGCAAAACAGCGCATAACATCAGCCTTTCATCATTGTAGAGCCATCCTTTTTTACCCAACTCGCCTATGCACACGGTATTATGCCTTCTTTTTGGCAGAACAAATTCCAGTCTCAAACATTGATTTCATGCTTGTTTGGACGATTTTGGAAAGGAATTAGAAAGTGGTACTGTTTGCTGCTGCATATGTCAATGTACAAATCATTGGTTTTTTGTATACATTATCCTATACCTACAAGCTTGACTTGAATGACAGACAGCCCCACGGTGAATGAACCGACATAAAAGTATACTTACATATTATATTTGGGTTACTTTTATACGATGTATAACGTCACTGGGGAAGCTCCCAGGTCGCAGACCAACTTTTTTATAGTAGGACGGTGTTGTGTGGAAGAACAGATAAGATATATCTTTCTGAGAATATAATATGCATCTATTATACATGTTTTCACTTGAACGTGCAGTTGATGCTTGTTGAAGTTATTTGTAAGTATCCGGAGGCGCAACGGTGTAGAAAAGCTTCTATTTATTCTTCTTCTTCACGGAGAAAGTTGAGTGAAAAAGGATTTCCATTCCTTTCGTCCCAGTGCACATGAAGAACACTATTCGTTCCTTCTTGCTGCTTGGGGCTGTATGACGGTAAATGGTGTATATTTTGTGCTCGTGTGGCCAAATGTGCACATCAAGTCTGCATTATATATTTTTAATTTTTTCATATATAGACATTTGTGCTTATTATATCATCATGATATTATTATAATCATAATGGCTTCGTATATACCTACACCACCACAATGTAATTGAAAGAACATTTCAGTTGTACAATACAGGATAATATTATTATGTCGTCGTACAGTTGTAATATCTACAATAATGACAATGGGCCATGTAAGAAATGGGAAATGGTGCGGAAGCAGAGTTCAAAAGTATATCAAATTCATATTCCGCTCGAGGGTGACCTTCTTCCTCCTTACCTACTAGACAAAGTTGAAAAGAAATATGAACATTAAAGGATCACATGTACGAAAGTGTGTCGAATTGTAGGGAAATGAATTCTATCAGAATCCATACGTGTACCGCACATATAGCCAGGGGTTCTTCCCACTTTCTTCAATATGAATAAAAAAATCTCTTGGATAACACTGAAGGCAACACGAGAAGAACATGGGAATAGCGAAGACAATTTGAGTCTTGTTTTAAAACGTAAATGTAAAAACCCACATATGCAAAAGAACAATGCGAAGGAATTTCAGATTTTATGATGATGATAGGTTGACCTTTGCCACTGGGAAGAACAGTACAAGGAAATAAATATGTAGGACGAGAAATAGGAGTCGAATTATTCGCACTACCTACACATTTTCAATTGCAATCAAGAAGGTGGGTGTTTGGGAGCTTTGAAAATATACCTACTTTCCAGGTTGTATCATATACAACAACAGCTATCTCACATTTTGCGAGTTGTGAAATGTAGTTTCTGCAAACTCATCTTTTCTTTCACCCATGCCATCAATCATCCGTAAGATTACATATTTTCTTTTATGTTGCATGTCGTATACAAAAGCTAGGGTTATAAATTTTAGACCTGTTATACAAGTAAATACCTATGTATTAGGAAAGATAATATTCTACCTACGTACCTTTATATAGTGTGACGTATATTCCTATTCCAGACGGAATTATACTTACTTTATAATCCTTCAAAAGGAAGCCCGACATCCCCAAATAATGAAACTTGCTACTAGCAATATATCGCATGGTGGATGGACATAATATTCGATTTTTTTCTCTCCGCTTCCCGTCTCCTTTTTTTCTCCTCTCACAGGAAGATTCTTTATTTGATAGTGAAATCCATCCCTAGTTTCCCTCGTCATTTTCCGCAACTTAGAGGAACTATGTGCGACTTTCTAAGCATTTTTCTGTTTGTTTTTTCTTTGAACATTGGTTGCGTCATTGGTTCTGGAAAGAAAGGCATTATATGAAGTAGTGCAGTAGTAATAATAATAACCCAACATTCTAAAGAGAGAAATGATCAAGATTATTTTTTTTATAAAAGAACGACATTCAGCATTTTTAGCTACATTTACTACCACCATCCAGTTCTACATAATGATGATGATAGATACATTATGCGATATGAATTACTGCCGGTCTAATGTACTGTGATGTATAGATGCTCCTTGAGTCCGCCAGAGTATACGATACGAAACTCCTTTTCTCTTAATCATATCATTTTTCCCGTCTTTTTGTTTGGTTGTACATTTCTTTCTTTCCTTAAATCTTACCCGTCCAATATATGTCTTCAAGCTTTCCTCAGATTTTTCGCATTTTTCTTTTTTCCCACAGTCTTCATCTAATCGTTTAAGGAGCGCCTAGCTTTTCGCATTCATTTTCTTCAAAAGATGGGAAAAAATAGCGAAAGGATGAATGTAGAAAGGCTGGTAATATTTGCGTGTGCGCTGCATACCTTTTTTCCCTTTGTGAAACATAATGAGAGAAACGATGCTCTGACAAAATGCGGAGCAAGTTTCAAATAAAATTCGTGTACGGACTGAACTACATACGTCCGTATTATGACTCAGAAGAGCCTAAAAAGTTGTGATGTACGAACGAAACGAACATATGAAAGGATGAAACAACAAAAAAGGGACACACGTCCTCTGGCTAAAACTTTGCAAACAGGCAAGTTCTCTTTCTTCAAGAAAAGAACGCAGAGTTTCATAACATTGTCACAAAATATAAACATAATAGAGAATAACTTGGGAGTTTTGAAAGAGAAACCACGACCGTGGTATATAATATTACACACATTGTACCTATAATATTCATTTCTCCTCGGCATGTAACACGGTTCCGGTAAAGTAAACAAGACCAGGAAAATGTAAACTCTAATGATATAAAGAAAATTCCTTCTTTTTTCCTCCTTCGATGACTTTTTGCTTATATGGTTCTCTCTGTTTCAAGCAAAAAATGTTTGCGTTGCGTTTCCTTTTTCTCTGGCTAAACCCAGAACTCAGCTCTTCATCTTTGCAGCGTTCAGTGTAATAATATAAAACAACGGTAGGTCGTAGTTCTAAACACGCGTTACGTTTTCGATGATGATAACATTATTACATATTATCATCGTGTGTGTTCCTGGAGTTGTATCTGTGTCTGTAAATAGTATGGCATTTGACTTTACCTGGCTTTAACTTTTGTCATTTCGCTTTTCAACTTTACTCCGTTTCAACACCATCATGCTTTCTCCCAGGTTAAAAAAATACGGAAGCTTTGCGCAACATTTCTTTTTTTTTCTGTAAGTTTGCTCTTGTATTTATCACTAGGATAATAAAGTTTTTTTTGAGAGAAGCATGTTTTGTTCTTCATTTTTTCACAAAGTCTTCATTACGTTTTTCCCGTGGTATGTACATTGCATGACCTACACACGAGTTTTTTGGACTGTTTCATTATTATATTCATTGCATAAAGTTGGTAGGTTTCTAAAAAATTGTATTTGAAAGTAGAAGATTGTTTGGAATGTTCTTACAAGATACAAATATACAGTAACATTTTTACTCGCGGAGGGTTCATGTAGAGAAATGAGAACCGGCACTCCATGTGACGACAACATAAAAGGGGTCCTATAGTTGTAGCTGGTATAACTTTCTCTCGTGAAGACACGAAAGAATGATAATAATAATATGAAGGTTTGTCTGTGTGAGAGAACGTTTCTCTCTGTATATTACTCTCATCGTCATCATCATCATCCACAGCTAATTTTGCTAGGGTCTAGCTTTTGTGAAGCAAGAAGGGGAATAATTCGACAAGATAAAAAGGGAATGCAAAAAGTTATCTTCTTTTTTTCTGCCGTGATGGCTTCTCTAATACACACAAAGTCATCGTCACCACTATGTATGTTTTCGGTCGATGAAGATATGCTAGCGACATGTTCGCTTCTGTGAGCTGAAATGCCTGCACACATTCATAATATACTTTTCATTTCTTGGCTCATTCAAACAACAACTTTGCGACATTACGTGTTGTAATATGAATGTGAAAGTGAAACATGAAAGGTTAACATTTTCCTAGAGATACAAAATCCTACTACGTGAAAATAAAAAGGTTTGCTCTGCTATCCGGACCGTTTTCACCAAGTTAAGTAGGGACCTTACAATGACAAAAACGTATGCTCTTAAGCTGAACTGAAGCGAAGCCGCTATCCGTGTACCTTCTGTGCACTTACTGGGGTGGTGTTCTTTCATTTTATCTAGCCCTTGGAATTCAATCCGAGCCAAATTGCCTACATAACCATACGAACCTGCATGTTTTCAGAAGAATCAGGGAAAGTGCAATAGTGGAGTAGTTTGCATAGGAAAATGTACAGTACACACAGCTATAGGTGTAGTACAATTATGATTTTGAGTAGTTTTTTAACATGAAATTTCTTCTAAAATATTTTCAACAGTCAAGAAGTGGTAAGGTAACTATCCTTACTGAAAGTACACTTTAAGCAAACAATGTATATTATTATGTAGTTTAAACTAAATCCGGTATTTTTTGAATGCGGGAATGCGTAGAAAGAATATGGTAATTAATACTAATACACAAGAAACGTATTTTTCGTGTTACTCTTACTCCACTAATTTGCGTGATCAATATACTGCATGTGCATTCTATACAGCTAATATATACATAGTATTAATGTGTTGATCGTATTTTTCAAAATGTTTGAAATCGCTTTCTGCCAATTCTCTTTATTTGCGTGATTTTTCAAGGCTAACTTACTATCATAATGTTTACTAAACAACTTGGAAAGTAACACTGTTGTACTAACAAAGCAAGCATTGTATACATACTACTATGCGCATTCATAATACGACATGATGTTAGGTGAGTTGTTAGTTCATTGAAATGATTGCATTTGAAAAGCACTTTTGGAGAAAGAGAGGAACCCATTTGTGCATGTCTGGATGCATTATTTAAAATATTATATAGTGAAGCCTCATCTTTGAAAAAGTCAGGTGCATAGAACAACAAAGAAGCACTACTGGCATTAAAAGTTTAAAGCAGAAGCAGACATTGACATCGTTATGTTGTTTGTTGTGTTTGTTTGGTCTGGTCGTAATACGTATAGCGATTGTTATTATTAGCGTGCGTTCATCAGAGGAATGACACTAGAAGAACGCTGTTTATTCACCATACTGTATTTCATCCGTACTGTTGTATAAAGTTCAGACATTCCATCATAAAATAATATGTACTTTGAATTGTTTATTTATTTATCTATCTATGAAATGGCGTCAATTCTGTCTCTCTCCGTAAAAATAACCTTTCTCTTTCCTGTAATCTTTCTCCCCTGATAAGTGGTAACTGAATTTTTAGTGTATTTTTACTCCTACTACTACTACTGCCACTGTACTGTTGACAGATACTGATTCAAAGTTGATCTCTGGGATTTGCTGTCAGACTTCCTTGAAAAACAAAGATTCATTGTTAAGTGTCAAATGTTTATCTATATAGCTCGTACGTATGTAGGTGTTTTATCTTTGTATAGTTTACGTATAAATTACAATATATTACTATAAAATATATCTAAAAACAAGTTTTTTTAGTCTCTTCCCTTCTTGTTCTCATCATCCCCCTCTATATATTTTCTCACTCTGACATGTTACCTACCCTTTGAGAAACTTCTTTTTTCTACCCTTTATTATTTCTCTCTGCATTGTTCGCTGATTATTATCTTCTCACAGCTGCGTCAAAGCCTGCACCAAAAGCGTACTCGAGAACGACGAGATTCGACTTCTCTCGGGAAAAAGGAACCCTTCTCGGGGAAAAATCTAATCCTGCAGGTAGGTCTTGCCTAACTCGCCTATTCCCATCAGTCACACACACACTCTCTCTGATCTGTCTTTTTTCTCTGTTGTTTTATTATGAAAAACAGTTTTCCTTTGTTTTCTCATTGTTTGTTTGTCGTTGTTTACTTTATTGTTCTGATAACCTCAACTTGTCTTTTTCATCTGTTCTCTTGTACTATTAGTGCTTGACTTATAACAATGAAAAAATTATACTTACCCCAATTCGTTTTTTCGTTCTCTCTCTCTCTACTCTCTCTTTCTCTCTCTGTCTATTTGGCTAGTTTTACTTACTATTCTATGTTTATATAAAGCTATTATTCCCTTTGGTGTTATTAATCTTTTGCAGTTTGCTCCTGCTGTGTCTGTATTATTCGCTTAAGTCAAAGCTTGTAGTGTACTGTGGTGCTGTTGTTGCTAGAACTTACAAAGTTTGCTAGTTTACTAGACGCCTCCGCTGTCGCTTCAAAAGTTTGGGTCTAACGTATGTCAAGATTGTCAAGGTTAGTTATGTCAAGTCATGTCACGTCATGTCTCCTTCTTGCACATTCAACAAATATGTTATAATATATGCTGCCCCTTTAATAGTGTCCACTACCACCCGTCACCCATATACCACCACCACCACACCGTCATCTACTATTACTATTACACGGACAACTAGGACCATCACCTACTGAGAGAGTAGATGAAAGTTTTCTCTTTTTTAAACTGGAAGTGTCTTTTATCACTCCTTCCGCTCCGTTCTATTCACCCAACTATAAAACCATAATCTTTTGGTTATGGCTACTGCAGTAGTAGTGGCGACGGGCGATGATGGTGAGTGTTGTGCCCCACTATACAATACAGCAACGGCATTTAAGAGAATTGGCGGTGAGGAAACACTCAGCCCTTCTCGTGCTCGATTTTATGAGAAGTGGCACCAACAAACCAACAACTAAACTTTGGCGTAACATTTTCTTAAAAGATTAATGGAAACTGTTCTTGTAAAGATGTACATTATGTCAACCCCGATTTACGAGTGTGGCTTGCAGGAGTCATGACCCAGCTGGTGACTTTAAAATCTACACACCACCACCACATACAACGGCACTTGTATACATGGTGTGGTGTAGTGTAGCCAGTATATTTTTAGTTTAGTTTATTATTAACATTATATAGTCCAATTTTACCTACTTCAACACGTCTACCCCACTACATATATCCGTTGTTGTTGTTCTGTTGTTGTTATTATTATTATTATTATGAGCAAAAGAGGAAAAGTCGTCCTAAATTTTATGCAGTTCATAAAATAATATTACTCTCTTCTTTTGGCGTCTGCGCTCCCAATCTAGTTGCTATATGCGAGTTCTTTTACCAGTATCCATTCACCATTATTATGTATTTATTTTTTGCATTGCTATCATTAGTAGTCCAGAAGAGTTGTCTTTTAAGTACTACGGAAAATTAAAGGGAGGTGGTGGACATTGATGGCGGGCGCGATTGGATCAAGAGTGTGTAAATTTTTCTTTAGTTAAAAGCATTGCAAAATGACTATATAATGCTGATAGTGCTGCTGCGCTGCCGGTGTGCTCAAGCTCTGCTACTACTACTTATGTAATTCAAAAACTGCAGTATATTTTTTTATTTGTTTAAAACATTTTCATTTCTGCTATTCTCTTTATTTTGCAGTGAAAGTTAAAACTGCATGCCAAACTGGGTTGGTAATTTTTTTATGAAAAAATGTACTTACAAAAATATTAACAAAACTGAGCATTTCTTTACCGCATTGCATTTAATGTACACAAGAAACTATAAAATAAATATATAGTATTAATAAAAACTTTCTCCAGAATAATGATGGTATTAACTCTTGCCGATAGTTTCGCGGGGCATATAAATTATATTATTGTGTAACACTAACAAACAGGTAGCACATAACATCCTGTATATGTAAAATAAAAAAAGATCCGAAACACATTCCGTCAGTCAAGTCAAAAGGGCTTTAGATATTGGCTTTTACTTACTCTACTCATAGTTCTTCTCAAATCCTATCACTTACAACTTGCAACTATTCGCTTTACTATCTTAACAGTAAAAATATTAATAACAATATAATAGTAAATACGTTTCTCATGAGTTCAGATTAGAAAATACTGTAGAGAAAGTACATGACAAGAAACGCAAGTAAATAAAAAGATAATCGTTTTTAAAATAATAATAAAAGTGTACTTTCACTTCTCTTTACTGTCAGGAAAATGATATTCCTTCTTTTTTGGTACCAGTTTTTGCAAACAATTGCAATTTTCCTGTATCTTGGTATTGTATTTACATATCAAGGTACGTATTCTCAACCATCTGAGTAAATGCAATCTAACCTTCCGTTCGAATTAAGTAAAAGGGAAAGTTGTGTAGTGATATATGAAATGATTTGATAGACGACGAATCAAACTGGGTAGGAAGAGATTGAGTAGTAAATCCCAGAATTATTGTATACTCCCAAGGTAGGTCCCGAAGATTTCAAAATGACGCAATAATTGACGATGACCAACCGACTGTTAAAACATTAAAATTGTAGATCTCACTTAAGTAGCACAGTACATTAAACTATAGTAAATTACTACACCTTACCTCTGAAAATGAGTTTTTTGAATAGTAATCATGAACGAAACTGCATCTCTATATTTCTGCTGAGTACATCTTTTGTAATGATCTACAGCTCCAGTTATATAGGCCTTCATTTCAGTTCACCCCATCAACGTATTTTTTTATTAGAATCCTTCTGCGCTGTGCAATAAAACAGCGGATTTTCAGTTATTTTGGTTTCAAGTTTTTGCATCATCCTTTTTGATGTGAGATGTATTATTATTTTTTTCATTTATTTACATTTCCTTGAAGTAAATTACACTGTAGAGAAAAAAAGGAAATATTTTTTTAATTATTACTTTTATATTGTATGCAATGTGGGCAACTTTTGCTGCTACAATAATAATAATATACTACTATCTATATATTGTATAAAACCAGTCTCTCTATGAATGTCTTCTCTTGTTTGCTGCAAAATATATTCATTGTTTAGTTTCCTTTTTTGTTGAATTTTTGATCTAATCAAGTCTTTCAACCAGTCTATTGGTTTATTATTATTTTTAAATCATTAAGCATTTTAATTATAAATTTTAAACACGCTGGTTCGTCATTATGTGCCTCAGACAGTGAATATTTGAGAATGACAGAATAATTGTGTCTGTTTCAGAAATATAACCTGAAGAAACAGCCTTCTTCGTCCGTGTAGCATTTCTGTTGTTAATGTGAATGAAAAATGATTTTCTTCTTGTGTTGTGATCACCTTTCTTTCTTTCTTTTCCATTTTTTGTCATGTCCTCAGCGCAATGTGTTTTTTATATAAAAAACGAGCTCGTCTGTCTGAAGAAAACCTCTACCAGCCAAAACCATACCACCTCTTTTTTAGTTTTTGAAACAGTTAATACGTACTTATACGTATGTATGTTCATTTTGTTTCTGTGCACTTGTGTTTTATACATCCTCCGTTTTCTATACTTTCTCTCTAACAATCTAATTCTGACGCTCTGAACCGAAGGACTTGTAATTCAATTCAGTTTCTGGTCATCTTCTTCGTCTTCCCATGTGGCGTTTGGATTTCCATCTCTTTCTCTCTATATCAGAGTTAAATGAGCGGTTTGTAAATACTTGACTGTCATAAAATAATACAATTACCTAAATATACACTTCTTATCATCGGGTGAGCCGGTCGCATGTGATTTGAGTACGTATGCAAATTGATAATAATTAAATATTATGGTTAATGATAATCATGTGATGATGCATTACTTTTACTTCTCTCTACTTTACTTACCGCATTCATTTTTACATTTACACAAGTTTAAGGCATCTTGGCATCAACTTTTAATCTTCACTCATTCACATTTTGTATTAATTTCTTCTAATGAAACGGCATCTTCTGACATGTGAGGGAATTTTTATGCATTGTGGGCATATTTTTATAACAGTTTTCCGTATTATGCATTATTAATTCATTGCTGGCTCAAGGGTGGCATTATTGCAGTGGTGAAAGCATTCTTTTCTATTCTTTTAAACTATAGGTTGTATTGCGGTCTTAAGTGCTCTTGATTTGATATTGAATGAAGTTTTAGTATGGTTTGTTTTGTATGATGAACCACCGATTTTTAAATATTATTTTGCGATTTTTAACGTTTTCTTTTGCCAAAGTGAAAGCTGGTTTGTATTGCAGTATTTGTTATAGTTTAAAGGTCTATATATCAAAACCGTTTTGTATAGACATACCAGCATTTGGATTTAAGTACTTAACTATATATCCATTGATTAATTAATTATCGTAGTAAATTGAATATATATAATATACTTTCTTTTCATTAAATTGCAAGGCTGTATTTTATGGTATTGTATTGATGATTCCTTGTATATATTCACCAGTATATATAATTTAGGTATTTTTTATAAACTGTAATGGAATTTGATGATATATTGCGCATTCTGTATTTATAATTATTAAAGAAGTTGTTTATATGGACTAGAGCAGATTGCAAAATTTTCTACTTTTTTGTGTTGCAGATTCGTAGACATTATATTGTTACAATAACCAAATTATCTATTAATTACTAGTTTTCTTACAAATCCTCAGGATTTTCAAAGAAAACAAAATGAATCAACATAATAATTCAGTTGTGAAATCGTTTTAATATCAGATCTAACCAACCAAAACATTTTTTAAATTATCGAACATTTTTATATTTACTTTTAGTTTCAGCGTTCAGTTAACTTTTTTTCATTGTTTAAACCAACAAAAAATTTTAAAAGCCAAATACTACCCCTTCAATCCTGGTATCAGTTGAAATTACTTACTTACCTACCTCTCTTGACACAAATAATTTTCAATGGTAATCTCCTTTACAGTATCAATTATATTTTACGAAAACATATGTTATAATTGTACAGTAGTGTATTTCCAATGAAAAAATTGTGACTTTTTTCAATATATTTGGCAAAAGTTGTGAAAGTCGAAGTATATCCGAAAAAAATGAAAGTTGATATTATGTATACTATGATGCATTTGAAACTCATCTATAGTCATGTACCATGAAATGTATTATGAATATTATGACTTTGTTTTACAGTTTCTCAATATGGCATCGGTATTCATGCGGATTTTCAATTTAATATGTATGATGCTGTTAATTGGTCATTGGTCCGGTTGCCTCCAATTTCTTGTGCCTATGCTCCAAGGATTCCCTTCAAACTCATGGGTTGCAATAAATGAGCTCCAGGTAATTTTTAACTTTCTATACAGTACAGTGATAAGTGCAAAGAATTCTAAATGTGTGCGTAATAAAATTTAAAATTCGTCCACTAAAAATCCATTATGGACGCTTTCGTTACATAAGTATTCATAAATCCCAATTTCAAGCCAAAATGGCGTCCTGGTAGTTTTACGGGTTTGGATGACATGCTAGGGGGCACGATAACGAACTACTTCCGAGCGTTATGGAAAGATGAGTCTTTTGGGTACAATGCGATGTTACATTGTTAAATGGGTACCTATATACATTTGTACATAGCATGCTTTCTAACTCGCAGTGGGGCTCCAACATTGTATGTTTAACATTTCATTCAAACATGCGGTGTATAGCATTGAGAAAATATTCTCACTGCTATAATATGTAATTCTACTCAAGCAATTTCTAGAACAATGTAACATTCAAGTGCGTAGTAGTGACGTTTTTTATCAAAGAACAAGTTTTCATTGAGAAGTTTTAACGATCTTAGTTTCTCCGACTTTAGATTCATGCGCAATCATTATCACCTGTCCAAATAAATTTCTTTTTTTTTTGCAATATTTCTGATATCAGAAAAATAATTATGGACGGAAAAAGTTCCACTTCCACAATACCAGATCGATATTTATATAGACTGGGTAATTTAGAAGGAGTGAATTGTGTTTATTCTAGAATGAGAAAAAAAATTATGTAGGTTTCATGTTCTTGACTTGAAAAAGAGAAGTTGGTTTTACTTCTACTTTTACTTTCTTCTGACAGTTTTACTGACATTACAGAGAGAGATAGTCTATCATGTAAAAGTTGGCGACTTTTGTCTGCGTAAATACACAAGTCAGTTGTTAAGTTATCGGAGTCACTGAAATTATATCTTTTATTTTCTACAAAAGATTTTCAGCTGTACCAACAATTTGCTTAATATGCCTATTTATACCAATGCATATCTGTTATATCCATAAAATGCATTTTATTTTCCAATATTTTTTTTCTCAATTTAAACGAGTTTGTCTGTAATTAATGACCTATATTGTTTATGTTGAGCCGTCGTGGGAAACGAGGTGCAGAAATTACATAATCTCGTAAAGTAACAGTTTAGCTTGTTGGGTGCATCAGACATTGAAAGTGTATTAAAAGATTTACGATACGCATAATATTATTATTACTTGATGTAATGTCCAAAGTGTATGCAGACATTTTATTTTTCTATGGACGTAATGCTTCCGGATTGTTAGGAGAGCTGCTGGGTATTTAATTTAAGAACTTATTTTATGACTTGCTTTCTTTTAAGAGGTAATGAAATGAACCGTCATATTAAGTTCGTCACCTTAAGATTCATATATTCTTATTATGAATGTATTTATAATATACTAGTATGCATCTATACCGAAACATGAAGGAAAACAATTTAGGAAAATACTACATGGTCAGTGGATGAAAGGAAGCTTGTTCACATTATAGGCCCATAAAACTGATTATTTCTTGTCATAACTTTGCCTCTGACAGAGAAGTAATATATTTTGGTGAAAGAAACATGGCTTAATAATAATTATTTATCGTATCTGCAACGCTTTAATTTAAGATTGTTTGCCTACTTTCTCTTGTCAACTTTGGTCGTAAATTTTGGAGCCGTAAAATTTGTGCGGTTAAAATTGCCTAATTTTTTCTCCATAATGAATTGCATAGTTTCTTGTTTTCTCTAAAAAACGAAACTTGAAGGTTGCACAAGGTGAGAAAACAAGTACATACAATTAATGCACTCTTCCGCCGCGATGCAACGGTAAAAATAAACTTTGACGAGATGATGAGTCTATTTATGGCAACACTCAAAAAATGAGTAAATGAACACGGCAAGGAACGCTTCGCGGTAAACCTGAGCTGGGTACATATGTACGTGATTTTTAAAAGTTTTTTCTACAACGATGGACTCAGTTTGGTTAGGTAAAAACCAACGTGTGTATGCGCTTGAGTTAAAAAAAACTTATATTCTACTCAGGAATCTTTTCGATTAGCGGAAAAAAAGTTTGCAAGTTCTGTTTCGTTTATGTTTACTACTTTTAAAAATCGGGGAGTGAACTGTAGCATGATATACGTGGAAAAGTGACGGTGATATTATGATTCTACTTGCATCAAGGGAGCTTTACCATAAATAGAATTCTTACATGACCATTTTCCTTTACGCCTATGTAGTAAATTTAGAATACATGTATAATATAATAAACTGGTGCAATAGGAATCATCCAAGTATCGAAGTGGCATCCCTGCTCTAGGTGAAAAACAAAACCGCCTCCAACGAAAAACCCTTCAGTTGAGCACAGTGTAACCTTTTTCAGAAGCGAGTGAATCGAAGCCGAACCTTGTGTAAGACAAAAAGTTGACAAACTTTCGATTCTGAAATCCATCGAATATCCAAGAAATCTAATTCACATAGGTAATATACAGCAACACATTTACTCACTTAATACGTGTTGTGCTACGTGATTTTTAAGAAACCAGTCATCACATTTCAGATGAAGGGTCCAGATATAGACAGACAGACGTACAGCCATGCGTCACGTAGGACTTCTTACGCTATGGGTTAATGGGTTACCTAATATAAAGCATTAAAAATCATGTCCCTCGTCATCATGACGTAAAAGAACGCTACATTTCTTTTTTTGCCTCTGTCGTAAACGCTGCAGTCGTCAGGGGATGGAATTAAAATGATTATTGAAAAACATCGAGTGTGAGTACATTTGAGGAAACCATCCCATATAATATATTAATAAAAATTATGTTAGTTTAATGCATACTACCACAACTCATAAATGTATACCGATAGTTGGTATATACTTATATATCCGCTATGCGGAAACGTTTGTTGTTTCAGTCGGAAGATGTTGGTAAACGTATGATGATGATAAATCTTCCTCCAACCCCATAGAGCAGGTTTGGTTGATGCAAGATTGTTGGGAACAGACTGCTTTCCTATCCTTCCCAACAACGCTTTATTCTCTAATGACAGGGGTCTTATCATCGTCAGTGGTCGCTAGGTCGTTCCCTGTCCTAGAAGAAAATGGGCAAAAAGTCATGTGTGTTTAAATGTGGATAATGGATGGGTATTTCATGCACATAATATATTAACAGTGGAGTATGTACGCAGGCATATATATATATAAACGATTTTTTTTCTGCAAATATATATGAAATGGCTGCAGGCACATATAAGAGAAAGTGAAAAGCGTGTGGTAAAGATCGACAGATAACCTCGTTTCCTTCGGAGACGCAATATGAAACCAACGTGATGTAAATTTAGAGACTTACACACTACATAGTTACTTACATAGTACCCAAGCCATGTATAAGACGTACCCTCCTAGACCATCATCATCATAATGTGATGTGTAGCATTGTATAAATGATATAGATTTTTTCTTGGAACAAAAAAACGACCATACACAAGGGAACGTGTCTAGTCCTTTCCAGCTAATGTATATATAATGTCAGCGTTTATGGGCTTCCAAGAAAGTACAGCAGAGGCGTGGATAATTCGATAAAGAGTTGCATTTAATGTCGTTTCCAACTAGGCAGCTGGAGAAGAAGCGTTTTTTGATGATGACGATGCTATCGACTACTGTCTCTCTTTTCTTCACACATCCCATATCACTTGTTCACGGACGTATTATTTTACGACAGACAGCACACACTTAATGAAAACAAACGCGCCCCGAAAGCAAATCGCAAGAGCTACACCGTATTTTTTTGGCTGATGATGATGTGATATTTTTGTGATAAAATATTGTAACATTGTAAGATGCTTTGAGTCTGTAGTGAAGGCTTACAAGATGTTTCGGACATTGTTAGCAATAGCAATGTATGTATGTTTACACATAATAAGTTCTGTTATCAGTTTTATGGGTCATAGCAGAACGACCCTTGTTTTCCTTGTTTGTTATTTCATCAGAACAGAGGTACGGTAGTGAAATAGAATAACTCGAGTTTTCAGCTACAACAGGAAACTGGCTGAATCTAATGAATTGCAAAGATCTTGATAAGCGGTATATGTCATCATGGTTGCACCATGAGCGGTGACTTGGATAGACAAAAGAGCGCTTCCTCGTAAACAAAATGTGAAAAGTGCTAATGTTCAAACGATTGTTATCTTTTGTCAAGCAAGAAGGCTTTTCTGCTCTATTCCCTTTAACTAACGGGAAAGCGGTTATGTAAAATGTACACATTGTGACGGTATTTAGTGTGCTAGATTTTCTTCTGTTTGGCATAACCTATTATTATGTGTGCAAATGATAATTTTGCATACAGAGTGACTACCGTGACGCAAGTGATAGTGATCCCATTAGCAAGAAATACAATGTGGTGATTCCACCCTTTGATATGTGAGCGTGTCTATATATATATTACATGCAATAATTATTGACAGCATTCAGCATTCATGCATTCCTTTTTTGTGAAACATTTGCAAAAACCATGTCAAACGTGCATAGGCGCAGTTCCATAATGCAGATATGGAATATTATGCTATTTTGTCTTGCTGTTTTCATGCTATCGGAGCATAAACTGATGTAATGTGATATGTTCAATCACTGAAGCAAAATGAATCAATTAATTTATCGATATAAAATACCTTATTGTTGGACAAAACTACTATGAGCACGAAATATCAAAAACACCAATTATGAATATCAATCAATGTAAGTTCAAGCACTTCCAAGTAGGCATTTTTGAAGAAAAACAACAACATTCTTTCCTGGCTAAAGTTGGATATATCATTCTTCTTTCTACATGCTTTTTTCAACTTGGATATTCGGGTCTTTTACACTTTTTAAGTTTGTTAGTAGTGCTGCTCCATGTATAGCAATCTTCTTACCCAGCGCTTTCTGGCAATCTGTCGTGATAATAAAACCCGACCGGAGGAGTGGGTCGGTAGGGAGATCGGTTTGCTCTCGATCTCTTTCAGTCTAACAATGAATAACCCTATACGTTACAACAACGCTATCGTAAATTATAAGCCGTGTTTTTCCGTGGCTGCTGCTATAAGCAGCGTGGTAGGTAGGCTAGCTGTTATACAGCTTGGCGCATATATTGGTGTCAGAGGGCTTCTGTGTAATTACTGTAATTAATGAGCAGTTATCCAGACTCAAGGGAGCAGCTCTTGAGTGACTAACGATGGATGATGCTTATTGGACCGCACACATGGGTTTTAATTGTTGGCTCAATCGTGTAAAATAAAAGGGGTATACAATACTAAATACTCATTTATTTTACTAGCAGGCTACCCGATTCAATGCTACACGGCATTGCATTATCCACGTGCATTTTGATATGTGCCTTGTCTGCCGTACACTAGAGATCACCAACAACGTCGTAAAAAATGCTAGACATGGTTTATGCTTGCAAAGCATTTTCTATTATTGCTCTTCTTCTACATCTTATCTCTAACAACCTTTTACTGTTGTTATCAGCAGAATTATTTATTTAGTTGAATGAAACTGTCGTTTTTTCTCGCATACTTACATACGTTTGTTCGTTCCCCAAATAAGGCTAGTTATGTGAAAGTACGTAAAAAAGTGAAAAAAATAATGTTTCAATAAGATTACATGCACATACTAATATTGTAGTAGCCATATCAAGGATGATGGCTCCGTGCATTGAATTTAACGTCGGTGTAAAGAGGGAAAGCATCCTGACACTGAGTGGGTTTGAAAAGTGGGACGGGATAAAATAAATGGCTTGTCTGTCTGTTTCATATGTGTATAATAGTACTGGCTATAATAATAATAAAATACTAATAATAATCACGTGCCTATATATATCCTAAATGTTATGCGATTTTGGCCTTGTGTTCTCATGTGGTCCAAAGTGTGTGCACCGTGTGCAGCAACATTGATCCATTATTATTATTACTTACCTTCTAACCTATAATTTTGCGTTTTTCCCGATCGGTATCATTCCTCTGAAAGAATAAACCATGGGGAAAACTCTGTATTTAAAATGGATGGGCTACTTTGTAAAAAACATACTTTTTTTGGTGTGACGCAAAGTGGCTCCCTACGTATGAAAGTGTAGCACTGGTAAAAGTAAAAATAAAATAAATTCTGTGTGTGATGTTTGTTGCCCTATGGTATTTTGTATTTGTCTACATTTTTGTGCAGAGATGCGGTGTTTTATACCTTTTTGCTTTCTCTCTCTAAACCCTTACAGGACGCCTTTTGGCTGGAGCAATACTCATGGGCGCTGTTCAAAGCCATGTCTCACATGCTTTGCATCGGATATGGTAGATTCCCACCCCAGAGTCTAACCGATATGTGGCTAACCATGTTGTCCATGATCTCTGGAGCTACCTGCTACGCTCTGTTCCTCGGACATGCCACTAATCTCATTCAAAGCCTCGACTCTTCCAGGCGACAATATCGAGAAAAGGTAAAACCATACATATTTTTGTTCCTTTTAAGCTGCTTCGATAGAAAAGATATATGAGTATTATTATCAATACATTCTTCCTTCGCAAAAAAAAACTTCCGCATAATTGTATTCATATATAATGTTAAAATAGTTTGAAACATTTAAGCAGTCATGCTATATAGTTAGTTACGATACTTTCTCATGAATTTTTAACTGTTTTAATCAAATCTTTTATAACTTTCGTTACAGTTTTTACGTACGTAGCTTTTATATATTATATATATATATTCTCAGTACTATTCTTCTATTCTTCTTTTTATAACATTTTTTCTGACATTTATGTACCATCTACTTTTTTATATAGACAATGCTAACATTTTTTCTTCCTTTTTTGATTTAATTTGAATGTTAAAACTTTTATGGAATTTTTTACATGTCAACATTCGTAATCTCGTCATGTCATCATTTCTACTACCACTCCTACTTCTTCTTCTTCAACAATTTGTGTTCTTTAAAATGGTGTGTGCCTCTCATAATTGATTGCATCTCTGTTGTTCACACACGTGCTCTCACACACTCATTTTGATGACGATGATGATGATCAACAACTACTTCTTCTTCTACTACTACTACTTCGTCAACTTGTCTATCGCTCTCTCTCTCTCTGCGCGCTCTTTCTGTCTATCGCTCGCTCGCTCACTTTCTCTGTGTGCCTTTCTCTATCGCGCTCTCTCTGTCTCTCGCTCTGATCATCGTCATCTTCTATTGAATTCCGATCTCGTTAACTCTTGACTTTCATTAAAATGACAAAGGGGATGGATGTAAGTTTTAGTTACTACTACTATTTACTTATCTCCTGGGGTGCAAGATTTTCACTGACTGCTGTGACATGCTCTACTTTCTTATTATATAATACAAATATATATATACATATTATAAAATACTAACTACTATTATTAGTCCAAATATAAAATAATAATAATAATCCTCATTATAATAGTGACAAGTATAATAATTAGAGCTAAGCAAAAAGGACCCAAAAGCTATATACCAAAACCAATGAATAGATATATCTTGTATATATACACACCTATACATGCACTCATTTTTATCCAAGTCCATATTATTAAATATTAGTTGTCACATTTGAAAAAATATGCATTGTGTCCAAAAGTAATAATTATTTTCCTACTCTATTATTCGCCATAAAGGACCCAAATAACATTTATATACGCAGAGCAGCATTATTATATTAACCACCACCGTACATAATAGAAATAATAATAATTTTCCGAGTACCTATTATGTATATCTTTTGTGTACATACATAACAAGTTTATGAATGTATAAACGATCCAATCAATTTACCTTACTAACAATACACATCCATTCAAGTCTCTCTCTGAGCCACACCACTTTCTTTCATCCACCATATTACTCTCTCTCTCTCTTTACCATCTCTATCCGCCCACCACTCAAGCTTTATATTTTAGAGAACCGTTGCTTGTACGTACAAGCACACTACCACACCACCATCATCACCACCACCGCCACCTTTCATTATTGTTACTAATACTTTCGCATTGTGTAAAATTGACACCAAAAATCACCAACGCTTTCTTTTGCAAACTTGTCCAAGAAAAAAAGTCTTTCACTTTTATAAAAAAATGATGTTGAATACTTACACCCTTGTGCTGTCTTATTAATAATATCCATCCGTCCGCCCGCCGCACACAAATACCATGCATACTTTTTTATCCTACAAAATATAATATGACGACTACTCTGATGTCTTTGATGACTCGCTTTCACTGGAGCTGGACTCCATTTTTCCACATCACATGTAGCGTGTCAAGTCATGTACCTGATATGTGATTTATTATATGCATGGCGTATCTTCTACGAAGTCAGTTTAATGAAAAGTAACGTGATAAGAAGAAGATACCATATTGTTACAAATGTAGTTTATGTGCGACGTTCCTGCAACCACCACCGCCATATTATTATCACGACTGCTTCACTGCTTCTTTTGTATGAGCATCTGATGAAAGGTGATCCGTTCTCGTTTTGATGTGAAAAGCTGCTATCTTTCTCTTTCTCTCCGCTGCTGCTCTACTTTATACCACCTAAAGAGTTATTGTATTATCGTCAAAGGATGTGATATCTAGAGGATAGTGGTGGCTATAATATTCCCATAATATATGACATTCATAACAATAGGTGTTGCTATTTATATGCAAACGTTATAAGCAGGCATGGGACATGAAAATAAGCCGTGAAAGATTTAAGAAAGTTTTATTTTGTGGAGATTGGCCAATCACTTCTGTTTTGGACTTGGTGTTATAGAGTGGGTGGAGATTTACACTCATTAGTAATGTACATAAGTATGTACGGATGTATTGCAGAATTAGATATAAAGCTTCCATTATTATTATGGAACGGTTTGCAGGAAGGAAGTGAGTGAAATTTTTTATAAGAGCTGCTGCGTTATTTACAATAGCTTTTTATTGTGTCCAAAAATGTGCACTCAGAGTGGAAGTTGTATTTTATATTTTATTCAACAAAATGAAAGAGATGACTGACGGGTCTTCCGTCGGTTCTACCTGTTCCGAATATTCTCTACTCATTATTATTATTCCCCTCAATTCTCCCCACGAATCTATGCACTGTTCCATCATAGATTGGGATCACAACCACCCTTTTTGCTTACACTTATTTAGCGAGGGAGAAAGTATGTATAATATGTACACATGCATATTCATTGCAATTTAGGTAAAAGTTAATTAGTATGTACACATTTGTATATATTTGTCAATTCCTCAGTTTGCATCAGCATACTTATAAGTAAACAAGAGTGACTATCAAAAATGCTAATCCCGAAAATCATCATGCTATCACTCTCAGTTTATTTATCAAACTTTTTAATGAAATTTTCCAATGGACTGGACACTCATAATATTAATAATCCTGTTTTGGCACCAGTGACGTGCTTGTGCACAAAAAAAATCAAAAAACTTTATCCCTACTCACGTTGTATGTATTTGTTGTGGTACTCATGAGGTTAGTTTTTGGTAGCAATGCTTCGTCCACTCCTGCTGCTACAACATTTATTTCATACAACATACAATTAAGTCATGTTCCACCTAATTCGCTTGGGCACGGCGTTTTTTGCTACTGCCAATACTCTAGTTTGCCTCTGTGGTACTGTGTTTGACAACCACTCCACACATGAATGGAATCCAAAGAGATCAAAAGCATTTTCATGCGCTGCTGTTTACAGATCACGGTGTTTGGTAGATATGAGAAGTGTGGAGCATCTAGTAGTGTGCACTACTATTTTAGTGATCTATGCAAACTTGAATAATAATGCTACTACATTCTATTCTCTTGTAATGTGTTTCACGTAAAGTGCTTTACTTCACAACTGCAATAGCTTGTATATATTCTCCCTCCCACCATTATATGACAAATGTACAAGCATAATAAACTCATAAATAATATGAACCTCTGCTATACTGACTGAGTACCCCGACAGAAGTATGTACGTGTCTCTGTGCTATTTTCTCTTAGCACCAGCATAATGATCATGATGTGTCTTGGTGGATGGTGATGATGGTTAGTGATGATTCTTGGAAAGCATGAGAAATGTTATATGAGAAAATTACAGGTGCCGCTCATCTTCATTCTCTCTCTATAGTATGCTTTCACCATGCCTGCTTCATAAAATTTTGTGGGGAAAGTTGACTTTTCATCTGCACAGCCACTTGAGCACACGCATACAACAACGATGCTGCACACTACTAGCCGTCCTCGTCATTATAATTCACCCTCTTGTTATTTTTCTTTGCTTATGAAGCACGGTGATGTAGTGCTTTGTTATTCAATGCAAATTGAAAAATACGGTTCCATTTTAATATACCTCTCCATTCTACAGGGAAAGTGATTTTGAATTTAAAATGGTCTATATACCTAGATATACCGTTTCATAACTTTGTATTATTTCCATTTTTGGATAAGAAAAGGGTAGCTGAATCAACAAGAAACTTTCATGTATGCATACACGGACGAAAAAGGAAAAGATTAGATACACATCAGATACATAAATTAAGGAGGAGCGTCCAAAGCCATTTCAGATTGCAATTCTATATTTCCATTAGATTGGAAAAAGCAGAAAAGTCCAACAGCTTGAAAAGAGATAATAATTGAAGAGTTTATCGTTTCCACATGAAGACAGTATGCGTGTTCTATTATTCGGAGGAATGATACTCTTAAATTCAGATTTGCAATATGTCGTTTAAAAAAGTTTTACTAGTAGTGTAGGCTTATTGATTTGTTCTGTTGGGATTTTTTGCTCTGAATTTTCATTGAAAGTTGAAAGGTAAATAAACAAATACTGTTGTACATTGAGTGGGAGCAGGAAATTGAAAAATTTGTTTTGCCACAGGGACGCATTCCCATTGAGCAATCCAATCGGATTGTCCCTGCACTTAGATTTACAATTTAAAGTCGAGAAACGATTATGTTTAAGGAGATGAGGAAAGGAGCGATACAACATTGACTTCGGTATATATCGGGGATAACCTCTGCCTCCGGCATTCTCATTTTGATACATACACTAGTGTCAGTAAGATAAAAGGAGCATCATGTAGTGGACAGGGTGACCCAGATTTACCTTGGTTCTCTCAGTAGTCTTCTTATGTCTTCCACGCTGTCAACCGTTGGTTTGCACACCCCATCAGGAAAGCTATTTGCAAATAGAGTTTTGGCATGAGTGGCATGAAAAACATACTCTGAGACTGAGCACATAAACTTTTTAGTAGTTATCGAGAAATAGCAAAAGAAAGTAATGAAAACGACAAGGAAAATTTACTAAAAACTGGGGACTGATGTTCCTCCGCTCGCACTGTTTTTCTTTTGTTTTTGGATCACGACACGACTATCGTAGCAGTAGTGGTGGGAGCGAGTGTAACTGTAACTACTTCTCTCTTTCTCTCTGATGCTGTTATGTTGCCGAGCACATTTTTTCTGTCTATGTACCTTTTTGATTCTTGCTTACACACTGCATTTCTCTTGGTTATACTTGGCACTCAGGCACTCTTCCCAGCCAAGCCGCACTGACGAGCAAAGCATAATAAATGTTTGGAAGACTGAGGAAAAAAGTTTCCAGAGTACTACAAAAGTGGGAGATAATAGTATAACTTTATACCTCCTAATATGGAAGTAGAAACGCTCACAACGTTAATGTTACATTATTGTTGAATGCCAACAAGGCAAAAGGGCGAGTAAAATAACCCTATTTTGCCATTCAGCAGGTATATATGTAGTGCAGCAGGCAATATTAGACATACATATGTATACCCACACCCTCCTTCGCCATGTGTGTCAATATCCTTAAAAATTGTAGCACCTTGAAGAAAAGGATAGGATATCTTATGAAGACATGTTATATTATCATGTTATTCAACGCGGTGACCGTGTCAATGTCTTTCCTTCTTTCTATGTGTGCTTGTCTAAGTACATAAAACAAATAGCTTCTCTGCAAAAACACTCGCTACTCTCACTTGACTCGGCATCACATAAAGTTCAATTTCATGTGTCGTTGCTCCACGGTACCGAATTTCGTGTACATGTATAGACACATGCCATGATGAATGAATATCCCATGTTTACTTTTGTGTGTGTGAAGAAACAATAATGCAGTTCAGCAATGTACAATACACAAACGAGAGAAAATTCTCCTTTCTTTTTCTCTTTCTCTCTCTCTCCTGGTTGTCCCATAAAGCTTTAGGTTCATTGAATCTATATCCTCTTTTATTGCATTTATTGTTTTTCCTCTGGCTCGCTGGCTCCACTGCAATTGAAACGCTGCTGCTGTTATGTTACCTGTGCACAATTCATTTCAACTTTTACAAAATGGTTTGCGCCGCTTGCATGCAAGAAGAAGGGCATGTATGCACATAATTTAGTTCATACACAACTATAACCCATATAGGTACCTGTAAACCTGTACATCAGCGCACATGCAATAATGGTGTGTAGTAATCATGTTAAATAAAAAACATGCAAATTTGCCACTTGGCTTTGACTTTTTCTTCATATTATGTAAACCAGTAAAAAACACCTATAAAAATATTGCGGTAACACTTGGTCCTCAACTTCCTTCGTGGATTAGTCGCGGTGTTTGAGGGTTGGGAAACTTATATCAGTACCTATAAAAATGTGAATGTGACGATGTCCGATGGCCTTCTTCACTCCTTCTTGTCAACCGTTATATAATATTTATATTCGCTTTTTCATTTTCTTATTCCTGCAATATAAGTATATGTTGCACACTGTCACCCTCCACCACCACCGCTGCCAGCACACACAGAGCGCACATACTGCAAAAAGCCAATATGGTATGATGATGATGATGTTGATGTTATATTATGTTGCCTACCTTTGAAATGTAGGCCAGCTATTTGCTATATTATAGAGAGAAAACACGAAACTGAAGCAATTTTCGCACTAGTCATTTTCCCCTTTCTTTCTCATGAAAAACAAGCTTGTAAAATAAACGGAACTTACTACTCCTCCTGCTACTACCACCACAACCGCTCTTTGCTACTGTCCTCCTGGAATAGGGTCCTTAAAAATTCTACTATCTATGTACAATAATAGCCTCTATACTTTATAGGGAAAAAATAATAAAAACTGCTACTACTACAAAAAATAGTAATGTTGGCTGGTGTTGCTGCTGCTCTTTTCTCTCTCTCTCTCTACTTCTCTTTCTCCGCCCCACCTACCAAAAAATATCCCCTGCTGCTCTAGCGGTACTGCTATTATTATTATTATCACTATTATTGGTTGTAATTTTCTTCTCGGGCTCATGTTGTAGTATTTGCAATATAGTAGTAATAAAAAGAAGGTTCATTAATGACTTCCTGAAGTCGTCAGCGATTTTCTCATATTATAAGTACAGTTTGAGAACACATTTTCCAACTTTTTTTCTATTTCTTCTGCCGCTACTACTACATACTTCACACCACAACGTGTGCCTTTTTTATTATTATGTATATATTATATAGTACTTTTACATTTTATTATATTGCAATCCTATTCTTATTGTTACGTTACGTATTAGTGTGTGGCCATGAGCAAAATATTTATAAAAATTAATACCGTTACTCTTACTCCATCCATCCATGCATCGTATTGCATGGCATTGCCATTTATTACCCCCTTTTCTCTTCTCTTTCTGTCTGTCTCTCTGTCTATCTATCTGTTTCTTCTCTCTCTTTCTCTCTGTCTATCTATCTCTATGCTGTGTAAGGTTGCGGTGATGAACACGACACGTATGAATGTAGATAAAATACTCGGGTCTATATAAGTCTTCTTATATATTGTGACTTGTGCAGGTAAAACAAGTGGAGGAGTACATGGCATATCGCAAGCTTCCAAGAACGATGAGAGCCAAGATCACGGAGTACTTTGAGCACAGGTACCAAGGAAAGTTCTTCGACGAAGACGCCATTTTGGGAGAATTATCAGAAAAGCTACGGGAGGTAAGGAAGAAAGGAGGAAATATTATAAAGTACTCTATACATTTATATTCTGCATCCATTCTATGTGCTTTTTTTGTTCCGTCTTTGTTCTGCATCTGCTCGCGTTATTATCACAGATATTACAACAGTTCCGCTTGTGTAAGGTTCTGGTTTTTAAAACAATGTTCATTTTATTGTATTGATTGATGTGTCCATATTACTTTTTAAATTAATGTGGCCCATAAAATAAATTTCTGGAAACTAACCAAAGGCAAGGCGGAACTATGCATGCAATATTAAATTTAACAAAAGAGTATTATTTTACAGTGACTGAGTCCACGTTTTTCATATGCATGCATAGTACCAAGTTGATGCAGCGCTGATTTTTACGATTATTTTTGATGGAGAATAACTATGAACGCTTTTTCAGGACGGGCTATAAATACTAAATCACTTTTGTTTATTTATTTTGTGAAAAATGTATTTTGTTGTTATATTCATATAAAACCAGCACGTAATATTGATTTTTGACTTTATTATGCTTTCACAGGACGTAATAAACTATAATTGTCGATCACTCGTGGCTTCAGTCCCGTTCTTTGCCCATGCGGACCCCGATTTCGTTTCTGAAGTGGTTACAAAGCTCAAATATGAGGTCTTCCAGCCAGGTACGTATTTGAAAATAATAGCAATTATTGTGAACAATGTAATAAAAAATGTATGTATTGGGTCAAGTACTTTTTTACGCCAAAGGAACAAATTATAAAAAGATAAAGGAGGAATGCATTATATTATGATGATGATGTTCATTAGATATGCTATAAATAACTAGTGACGCGCGCAGCAGCTGCTTGCTGGCCTTGATAAATTTATGAAAATACGAAATTGGGTTTCCTTCCATTCTTCGCACAATAATAATAAATGGTTGTTCGTCCTTATTTTTTTCAACACGATTCCATTATTATTACTATTACCACAGCGCTTTTATCACTATAAAATAAATACTTTCACATTTTTGATGATGTGGAAATGTGAAGACTTTTCTGGGTAGAGAAAATCCACTTCTCTCTCAGGAATAAGGGCATCTCCTCTTGAACTATGCATTCACGTCAGAAATTCCATAAAGGACAGGCAGCCGCATGAAAACCACACCTAAATCTTTTACCACTTTTTCGAGCTGTCGAGAAAAATGGTGGAAACTCAATAATAAATTGCGGCATTATTGTTTCAATTGCTATCATATATCTATCTATTTCTGTTCTTACGTTAGCGTTTACTAATCGGAAGTGAATTTTCTTCCAACGTGCATACAGTAAAGAAACTCGTATTACATTGTGGTAACGGCCGGTTAGAAAATACTAAATATGTTAGTACATCTTGTTATATCGGTAATTTAGCACGTGCACAAGGTCCATTTTGTTATTACGTAATGCACATTACTGAAACATTTATGAGACTACATTACATTTTCTGTTTTCGTTGGTTTTGTGTTTGACCCTGGAACGAACAGATTCTTGCACTTGTGCCTACCTCCGCCGAACAAAATATGTATCGAGAGAGTGTTAAAAAGGAGCATAGCATGTCCAAACCATTTTTGCGGATTTTCTCTGAAATTTCCATTTTACCAACTCACACACACGGCAGTAGTGCGGTGCGGTGGTGATTTGTACTTTATACCTACTTTGTATAATAGTTGTCTTGTAAAAATCACATGAAACGGCTTGCAAATCCCTTTCCTTGTTTCTGCTCACTCATCGTCGTCAGTAAAATGTTGTTCAAAAGTAGTTTCTACGCGGTCGGTTCTAATATCCCGTCCATATCCAACAGCAGTTTTTTTGGGTACAGGAAAATAAAGCATATCTGTAGATGAAAGTACACATATTGCAGCATGCAAGTATGTAGAGATAAGATTAGGTCTACTAGCTAGGTAGGTATATGTTTGTAGAATGATTCCCTTTTCTTGAACCCTCCATTTCCATTAAAATTTCCGCAAGGTTGCTTCGATCCATTTATTTGGCGTGATTTGATTTGATACAGAATGCACAAATAAAATCACACGGATGCTTTCTCACAAGAGAAACGCTCGGAGCAACAAAATGGGCTGTCCTGTGCGGCTGTAGAGCCCTTAACGGCTACAACATGTACTCGCTATTCGGCTTAAGAGAGTGTGTGTGGGAAAAATCTTTTGCTGCAGCGCAGATTACCATATAATGTTTATGTAAATGCAAGTATGCGTGATAATTTTGCTGGAAAATGTTAGCCGTCCTTAGTTTACATATCAGACGCGGAGGAGTAGCGTTTGTTTTTGTAAAAATACGGTAGAAAGAAACTTGATGTGGTTAGTTAGGAAAGAAAAATGGTTCATTTAGAAAATTAGTCTAGTTTTAGGGGAAAGTAAAGTTGCAAAACCGCAGTCTGATTGTCTGGTTTCGTGCTTACATGTTTGCACCTCCATTTATGTATATGTATGATTGGCAAAAGAAGACTCTTCACCCACAACTCACAATAATCCATGCATTCAGATTCAAAAGTGTTGTAAAACCATTGACGCGCTGGCTAAATTTATACCTGAAGGGTATATATTAGAGCTTTTAGAAACGCATTTGCCCTTTTGGAAATGAAATAGCAAAACCCGTGTGTGTAGTTGATGCGATGCGACGTGAAGGATCTTGAAAAAAGGCCCTGTTTGTTTCATTTACACACTGCGATATTTCTGCTAACAAGTGATGTTCATAAAACGAGACAGGCTGAGTATAGGGATTCCATTTGCACGTCTACGTCATTCCTAAAGTCTTACTACAACACTCTCTACTACTAGTCGGGTAGTCCGTTAGGTAAGTAGTTATATGATACCAGGACAGGGCTAAAAGGAAATATGAAAGTACTACGAAAAGTTGTAGGAACAGCAAGGAGCATTTAGGGTTAAGCCGGGGATATACATGCATTTAGCCCAAGAAGGACTGCTGCATTCATTGCGTCAATTGTAGAGATGTAATCCTCTGGAAAATCCCATATGGATAATGAACCAAAGACTTTCTATTGAAAGGTTATTATTCATAGCTTGTGGCAAGTGGTAGAGGACTTGGGGAAAGAGCAAGGAGAAAGTCTGACAGCTCTTCTCGCTCCTTATATAGCTCTGCCGTTGCGTTGTTGTGCAATAAAGGAGACTAGTAAAAGCAAGCGTGGTTTTACTTAGGCTTAGTTTATGGACATTCTTATCGTATATCCGATCCGATTTAATAATGTACCTACCTTTAACTTTCTCTCTCCCTGCCTGAGTTGTGTGTGTGGGGGTTTTATTGAAGAGAGAGAGAAAAACATGGGAAACCTGACAAGCTTAAGGAAAGGTCTTTTTCTCTTAAGAAGACATAATTTTGAAGGTTGAAAGGAACAAGGATTGATGAAATGGAAGAATATTATATGGATTATGTTGGAGATAATAGGGAACAAAAATACCCATGTATGAGTATTTGTAAGGAGCGGGAGATAATGTGATATTGATGATGATGAAGTATGTAATATTATTGGAATTATAATGTGGTTGTGGTTTTTAAGGCGATATAATAATTAAAGAGGGTACCATTGGAACGAAAATGTACTTCATTCAAGAAGGCATAGTCGATATTATAATGGCCAATGGTGAGGTCGCCACTTCCCTTTCAGATGGTTCTTATTTCGGAGAGATTTGCCTTCTTACGAACGCTAGGTAAGAAAGTGATGTGTTAATTTTCTCAAATTCAAATTGTTTAATACCTGATTAGAAGTTAATTAATGAGTGAATTTCTATTCTGTTGGAATTTTGCAGACGCGTAGCAAGTGTAAGAGCGGAGACGTATTGCAACTTGTTCTCGCTCAGTGTAGAACACTTTAATACGGTGCTTGACCAGTATCCATTGATGAGGCGGACCATGGAGTCTGTAGCTGCCGAGAGGTTCGTATTCCACTTGAATTACAATTTACAAATAGATTTTATATCGCCTGAACTTATACTGTATTTTTTTTCTTTTTTGAAAATTTAGACTGAATAAAATTGGAAAGAATCCTAACTTGGTGGCAGCAAGAGCAGAAGACCAGTCTGTTTCAGCAATTGTGACGGCTCTTTCTGAACAAGCAGACCATGAAGATGAGGAAGAGGATTTGGAAGAAGAGCCTCCACCACCAAGCAATAAAACTAAAGACAAGGATAAGGACAAATGTGACATGAAAGAACTGACGAAAGCTCTCGCCAAAGTGAACCTGCCTCGACCAAAGTCTGAAAACTGTTTTCTAGCCTCATTGGAGACCCTAAATAATCCTCCACCAGCTCCTTCCACTGTTTCGACCACTCCGTCAAAACATCTTACCACTTCAATAGTTCAAAATGTCCACCAATGTAAAAGTGAACCAGTGCATTCTTCTCCTCCTGCGGCATCATCATCATCTTCGCACTCCAACGGTTCCGGGTCGGCTCCTCCACCTCCCGTTAGTAAAACAACTAGTCACGTCACCCATCACACGCCCCCACAACAGACCACCAGTTTATCAACCACGCCACCAGTTGCTCATAAGTCCAGTAGTTCCGCAGATAAGCCACCTTCTTACTCACAGGCACAAACTTTATCCACAAGCCACCATCCCCTTGCCACACCGCCGTCACCTTCACCATTATCATCAATGTCCACTCCTCCATCGACTGGAGCGCACATAGCTTCGCAGTCACCTCCCACACAGTCCTCCACTTCACGTCCTGTTTTCTCTATAGGGCCGCCTTCAAGTAGTACTAGTGTTCCTTCAACTTCGTCATCAAGTAGAAGTGCTCATCATACAGCTCCATCGTCCTCCATTGTAAGACCAGTCATGTCACCGAGTGTAACAGTTACTACCAGACCGCAAGCAGGGCCTTCAACTGCTTCGTCTGGTGTGAGCAGTACGGCTCCTTCTACTTCTGCAATAAGACCTTCTGTTCAATCGCACACCTCAGTACCTTCAGTAAATATCTCGACTGTAGCTGTAACAGTACCAGCTTCAGGGTCTGGGATAAGACAGTCTGCTCCAACTTCTTCAGTTGCCCCATCATCGACCACAATCACTAGTGTAGCAACCTCTAAGCCAATTCAGTCGATGCCTTCATCACATGCCTCATCTTCATCAGTCACACCTTTATCATCTTCGTCATCGTCGACATCAAAAACGGCACCACCCTCTGTGACAAAGACTCCTCCAGCTAGTATTTCTCTGCCGAAGTCAACAACTAGTGCTGTTCATGTCCATCCTCCCCCTCCATCCACAACTTCCTCTAATGTACAGTCTACCATGTCTAATAGCAGTATCACTGCGTCGTCCTCGGGAGCAGGAGTAAGTTCCACAACGTCAGCGTCTGGTAGTAGTGGTAGTGGCGGTGCGAGCTCGGGGGCAGGACCCACCATCAAGCCTCCAACAACCACTGCTGCTCCTTCCTCAAGTTCATCTCAAAGTGGCGCCGCTCCCAGTTCATTTTATCGATAAACCTTAGTATCAAATCATTATATCAGAATCGGCAGATAATCAGAATCAAAAATCAAAAACAACTTCATCTTCTCTATGTATTACTATTCCGGCGAGTTTTCTGAGAGAAAGTGGCACGAAACAACACTCGACTTCTGCGCGGTACGACTGTCATAATATATACTACTACACACTGAGAAAAGACTTTAAAACTGGGGAGTTTCCTAACTGTTGATGGTTTAAAATATAAAATATATCTAAAGAAAACAGACAAAAACTCTATATATTATTATACCGATACTACATGCATACACAAAAACTAAAACGTAAGTTTTTATGAAATTGCAGAGACGAATAAGCCTTTGGTAAAAGCAATACCTATAGTTTTGTGGTACTACTGATTAGAATTACGATAAAGATACGACAAATATATAGTATTACACAATATTATGATATATATATATATTAACCTAATTAGGTATTATTACTACTTAAGTATCCATAATATATAGTATTATATTATGCTCTAAGCTATAGCGAAATAGCAATTTATCCTAAAGTGTGCTATGCGGAACCATTGCGATAAAGAAATATATTCAATATTATTGTATACCTACCTGTAATTATTGTTATGTATTATGATAAGACCCTCAAAAACCAACTATCGCATTACATTACAATATAGAATGCCGTGAAACCATAATATGATTATAACATGATACGATACTACGATATTGTTAAGTTTTCTGTTTCATGTATGATGATACTTTACTTCTTTATAAATTCCATTTCTAAAACGGAGCAATGCATTATATATTATAGATTTTAAAACGTGTACAATTAATGATTATTACCTATTATGCATTACCTCTTATTATACCATGTACATTTTGATTAATTTTTTGACGCAAATAAATAGGACATCATGAGTTAACCTTATTGACAGATTAGAATTGTATTTAAACTAAACAGACGAAATCAAAGACTTATAGCGGTTATTATACAGAAAAAAATATATTTTAGAGGAAATAAAGCACCGAAGTAAATAGGGATACTTTTAGATCAGAATGAGTAATCAAAAAATACTATTCGGTTTGACGAAGAAAAGTAGTACATAAAAAAGCGTAGTAGAAGTTGCATTTAATGTTCTCTGCTGGTGATGATAGCTCTATAACTTGGGACGTGTATACTTTTAAAAAATATATAAAACAGAAGAAAGCTGCTGATTACTCAATAATAATAAAATTAATAAGTTAAAATACAAGCAAGGGAACCATAATAAAATTCACCCTACAGTACTTAAGGAAGCAAGATAACAGCCGCAATGATGAAATGAGAACAAGTACGCGTATATTTAACTTTGTAAAGTAATAATTTTAAAGAAAAAGTATGAGGCTACTGAAGCTAAAATTAAATTCCATCCAGTGTGCTATGCTATGTAAAAAAATTCTTCAAACGAAGTAAAAATGTATTATCAAAATGATACAGCGTGTGTCCTCCAAATTCTTTTGAAAATCGGGTAGAACAATTTTTTAGTATTTTTTGTGAATTTCTACTACAAAAAAAGCAAACTAGCTAAAATGAAATTGCCATACATATAATCATATAATGAAAAAATTCTGTATACAGAGTCATGTCATGCCTATTAGTCCGTACATATTGAATTACAACTTACATTTAAAACCGAAGGTGAAAAATGAAGCGTACGCACGTACGTACAGGCTATAAAAATCATTTTAAATAAAGATAAAGAAATATACCTTTAATTAATAAATAATTTGCATCGTGTAAAATATATACAGTTATATAGGAAAGGAAAAAACAGTAGTAGCCAAAATGCGAAATATAAAAATTACGCACGCACGAAATACCTATTTATTGAACAAGAGATGAAATGTAAAATGAAAAAATGCAACATTTTATGGCTGATATTTCTGTTCCAGTTTCCTAATTCAGTTTAAACCTTACAAACAATCCCGTCGTGGTCGTCGTCATTATCACTGTGATTCAGCAGTAGATGTAGAAAGTGAAACGAATATACAACAATGAGCAACCAATTAAATACATTTTAGTAAGTCCTGCAGTATTCTAAGTATATGTAATGAATATATACGAGAACACGAGATATTTAAAGAAGAAGCAAAACTATGTAAGCATAAGTTAAATTTACTAATAGGGTGTATGGCTAACTATGTACTCGCATATTATAATAGTACACTTTTTAAGTCTGCCACTTGACTCAATAGCTTGAAATAGAAACAATGGAGTTTTGCCAGACGACAGAAGAATTTTAATACAAACCTGTTAGTTAATTAGATTTGGTTTCAAATTGTATATGAAATTTAAAGAACGCATGTATTTGTGTCCTTCGTCTTATCACAAGCTGTCGTTTATTTTCTAATTAAAATTGATCAAGTATTAAAGTACCCCTCGTATTTAAATTCCTATTTTCTAAATTATTTTACCTAATTACTTTATTTTATTCCACCCAAGTGTAACTATTTTTTTAATGTGATTAACAAATATTAAAATGCATTATTGGTTATTCGTCCCGTTCAGTTTCATGAGTGGCGTAGTTTGTGATGGGCTTTCCCGTGCTCAAGTATTCAACGATTTAAAATGAAAGTCATGTGAGAGCCAATATATATATATATGTATGGGTTTATTTATCAACAATATAAAGTTAGGATCAGAAGAACGCAGAAAATGTATTTTTCTCCATTTCGAAACGGGACAACAGTAAATATATATAAGGCAGGGTAAACGAAGGTTGGAATGTGAATATCAACTCTATAGAAAGGCTTTTGATAACAAACAATGAAAATGTGAAGTAACTTATCTATTTAACCAACAATGATGAAAAATGGTTGAAAAGAAAGCAGCAATAAATACACATCCTATTTTTACATAAGTATTTTTAGATTTCATGGACAAATCATTTGTGCATCTACATTAGCCAAGGGGTAAATAGTTATATGTCCAGTATGCAAGATTACAAACATTTGACACGAGTAGTTTTCTTCCAAAATAGAGAGTAAAAAAAGATTTTATTCAACAACAATATAAGAGCAACTAAACATTTTATTTTAACCGTTTATTAAATTATTACTGTTTTAAATAATCAAGTGCGCCATATCAAAATATGAAATTATTTTCATTTTTACCTGTCATTACAAACTTTTTCTTTTTACTTTGTTTTTTTTATCAGAATCAATGAATATGTGACTAACTACTAATTTTATGCTCGCTGACTTTTAGGGAGAAAAAATACCACAAAACTTCTAATGCAACTTGGTCTGCAATATCATTGGAACATTCATTGGAACATTTATTTTTTCAATTACATATAAACAGACATGATTTATATTGAGGTTTGCCGTTTGGTTAACAAAGTATTGACGAAATTCTTTCTAATTCATTAACATGAGATACGTTAATAACCGTATTATTACCTGTAATTGTTTGAAATTTAAGTGTAACCCACATAAGTAGTCAATTTCAAGGAGATTGTTTTACATGTTGATCAGTTTTTTTCAGTTTTCAACAAAATGTGGAAAGCAGGGACAAGTTGTAATGGAAGTCTTATGGTTTTTACTGCCCAAGACCTTTTAAATTGGATGTGTACAATTAAAACATTATCAATCAGACAACACTCAAAATGCTGACAACAGCAGAATGCTCGATTTATGGCAGACAGGGCCAACTTGAACAAAGGGCATTGGAAACGTGTATTCAAATATAAGAGGAAAATCAGATTGAATATATATCTTCCATATTATAATTTCTCTGGAATAATAAGCTGTTTTCAAAAGGAAATCAATCAATCCAATATTCATTTTATCACATACTGAAGCTATATATTAAAAATATATATACACTACAACCATGAACTAAAAATGTGCTACTTAATATCGACATAATTTATATATATATTTACTAAAGATATTCTCCACCTTTCAATAACATTTACGTGTACGTGTAAAGTAAAATCACATTGAACACAACTCATAGTGCCTATTTAGCCTTTCTCAACAACTAAAAATATGTACATTCATATTACTAATTATTATGTAACAAACGAAAAACTTCACCAAAATTTTTTTATTTGATAAAAATATCCCCTCCCCACACAACAATATTTACACCATAAGTAAAATACTGTCTATATTCTAATAACAAAAGTATTATACATAGCCGATATTATTAAATGATAAGTCAAATCATCATACAAATCGACTTGTCATACTTTTCGTAGTCATAAAAAACTTCGGCTAAAACACAATAATGCTACCACCGTAATTAATCATACTGTTAAATGTAAGTCAGCAAGTAAGGTATTTTAGTCAGGATAATTGAATAAGATGATATTTAAAAAATTAAACTGAGATTCAATGAAAATGTAGGGGTTTTTGTTAGACAAAGTATCTATTATAATATGTTTAGGAGTACGTACAAAGGTATATAATTTAGCGGTGATGCTGAAGGAACAAAAGGATGAGAATTGAAGTGGACAGTGGTTGTGTAATGATAAAATTTATTCATTTTTATGAATTGCGAAAGTTTCTGAGTTTGATCACCCTGAGAATCTCTTTTGTTTCTTCTTTTCAATATTATATGCTTGCTATCATCTTTAATTCATCTCATCTAATTTCTTTAAACTGGAGAATCGAGACATGTTAATTCACACATTGTTTGGCTATTTAGTATCGAATGAACTAGGGTCGAGTTGGTATATTCTCATGTGTTTCTTTTCCAATTTTCTTTATTGGATTAATTGTTCATTTCTTTTTCATTCTTGGTGGGCGACTAGAATTGGCTGACAGATGATTTGTTTATTTGGAGCTTAATTTTTAGGACTCATACATAAATTGATTGAGAAAAAGGTAGAGTCGGATGATAAGTGTCAAATTGGACAAGGCACTATACAGCTTGTTGCACCAAAAAAGGAATATACAGAGTGGCTAGGAAAATTATATAAAAAAGAGAAAACTACTTTATATATAGTTTTTAAATAGAAGAAGATTTAAAGAGAAAAATGACGCAAATAAGCATGTATTAATAATAAATAAAAATAAAGCAGAAGAAACTATATATATATAATGCAAAACAAACTATAACTTTTTTGACTGTATAAAAAGGTATTTATGATAAGCAGTGTAAGAATCTTTGCAAAAAACCTCCCAAGGAACGGAGATAATTTGATATAAAGCATATGAAAAATAAAAAATATTCTTTAATGCGAGTAGAGCTATTTAAATATGACGATAAATTATTGAACCCGTTATATACTTTTAGAAGATGAAAAAAATAGAATGTGTTATTGATTATTATGGATAAATAAAGTTGTTATTTATGAAATCGCGTTTCAATACAGGAACATAATAAGAAAAATGAATACTTTTACTCTACCTACTGTATATACAACAATTTTAGACGATGCAGTTTTGAATATAAAAAACGAGAAAAAAACCCATATAAAATGCATAACAGATAAACATTATACGAACATTACTTTTGGAGCTATAAAAGACCTGGTCAATATTGTTTCCTTTTCCTTATCATTATTTTTTTCATAAAGTTATTATAATTTCCTACTTGTAAACTTACGATGTACTACTATCTTGAGACAGTTTGAAACTGGAATGGTGACGACAAAATGTTGCTGATTGATTGAGATTACGTTCTTCTTCTTGGTGTGCTACGCTTCTTTTACAATTCATTATTATCGCTTTATTCTTTAATTTTACGTTCTGATCCATTTAGTTTGTGACCGTTTTTAAGAAAAAGAAAAATATATATGAAAAGCTGTTTGTACTTTGTAAGAATCTTATAATATGCATTAAGTTTTTGTAGTGAAATGGTGCTAACTTGCTAAAAAATATATGAGGAGTTTCACAGTACCCCGCAAAAATGGAAACTTCCCAACAACAGAAAACCTTGTGTAAATTATATTTCCCAAAAAGAAAAAAAAACAATCCTGACTGTGGTATATCATATGCAATACTGAAAAAAATTACCGCATTAGTATTATTATATAACCTATCGCTGAAAATCATGATGATAATAAGTAGCTGATTGATTCCTTTACTACTTGTTATTTGTTATTATATCGAATGGTGGTGCGTTCAACAAGCCTGGAGCTGAGATTGAATAATAAAATATATTTGTTCCACTTTACTTGGTTTTACATGTGACACTGATGATCACAAAACAAATTACGCAAACAATATCAGTGCAATTTCATGTACTTTTTTTGAGTATAGATATTTTACCGTCATTTCAAAACACGGGACAAAGTTTATTATTTATATGCCTTTTTGAGGTTGTAATAAAGATACATCAACAACGGTAAACGTAAAAAATGTGCTCATTGAATGCATCAATTTTGTCTTTGTTGAAATGAAGGCGATTACGGGCCGAGAAAATTAGGAAAGTTGGAAGGAACAGATTTGTTGTACAAGTCGGTAAAAAATGGATAATTTTTGTAGGTTGTCTTCTTCAGTAGCACTGTATTATTTTTAAAAAGTGAATGCACGTTTTATGAATTAAAATGTATTTATATAAAAGGACATGTTAAGCTTAAGTTGCGTATGCATTGTTGATGGATGCGTATTATATAGACGATACCAGTTTATGTAACTATTATATTCTCTTGTAAGTAAAATTAAGTACGTTACAATTATGTAAGTTAATAATTTTGTTAAAGTTTAATCTGTTGAAACTTTGAGTATATAAAATAAAACCAGGATATAAATATAATATAACATGAAAAAGAAATCAGTTGAGAGCAATTCATCACTTTTTTTATTTTTGCACAAATCCTACATTAATAACAATAATCAACAATCAATATGTAACAACATTTTAATATGATAGTGCTAAGCATTATTGTTTCGCTCCAAAACATCAACGTAAATTGGTTCGTGGGGTGCGAAGAATGGTCCCCCTGGAACAAAGGTCAACGCTGTGTCCTTCCTGCCAACAAATTTTAACTCATGTACCAGGTAAGCAAGAATCAATGGCATGACCTCGATGGCAAATCTCTTGCCGGTGCAGTTTCGTGGGCCGTGTCCAAATGAAGTGGAGGAGTATGGGTTCAGTTTGTCTTTATTCTCAGGCATAAACCTCTCTGGAATGAATTTGGTTCCGTTCTCGTTGTACTCTTCATTGCGATTGATTGCCCAAATTGGAAACTGAACCGTCATTCCCTTTTGGATGTGCAAATTGTATTCATCATTGGACCAGTCTTTGGTGCACACCCGCTCGGCTCGATGGAAGAAAGGATACAGTCGGAGAGCTTCACTAATGCAAGCGTTCGTGTAAACAAGTTCATTAATGTTCTCATGCTCAACTTTGCCCTTATGCTTGGCGAAAACAGCATCAACCTCTTCACACACTTTTCTTTCGATTTCAGGATCTTGCGTCATGTGGAAAATGGCCGCAGACACCATTGTGCTCACTTGATCTTGGGTTGCAAAAAAGAATACCAGAGCTTGACAGAAAATGGACAGCTCCGTTACTTTGGCTTTCTTAAATTCTGGAGTGTCCAGTCTGTCATACCAATCTATGCACAAGTCTACAATGTCGTTGTGCTTTTCTCCGGTGCGTCTACGCTCTTTCATCATTTGCTTGAAAATTCGGACAAACTGTTCAACTGGCTCGGGTTTGAAAATCGATGGCAAGAGTTTCTTCAGAATTGGGAATGTATCTGTGGAGTGTACAGATAAATTGTTTTCGCCTCATATTAACATTCTAATCTCACACCCACAGCAATGAATATTACGTGTATTTTGAAATAGAAAACTTACGAGACCATATAACCAACTCGGGTGACTGAGCGTCTGTGGCGGGCGTTACCATTTCCTTCACTAACTTTGCAAATTCGTTGTCTTCGTCTTGATCCGTATTAATTCGAATTGAGAACACACACCTCGCAATCAAATCAGTAAGCATGGTATGAACGGCTCTGCGAAAAAAAGATTAATTTATTTTACCCCATTATTTTATGCGTCATCATTATAATAAATAAGCAGTTTATGTATATTTTAATTGTCATATTAGAGTCAGAATAGTATCACTTACGTATCAATTGGAAACTTTTCACACGTGCCTTTCCCAGATTTAATTTTCTGCTTAACGCTAGTAATAAAATCTTTCGTTGCTTCTATCATGGGCAAGTTCATTAATTTAACTTTCGCACTGGTAAAAGCAGGTGTGGCAAGCGATCGAAGGAGTTTCCATTTTTCAACTTTAAATTTAGCAATACAATAAAAAACACATTTATATAGTTATGTTCAATGATTTACTCTATCATCAACATCTACCTAGGTATGTAAAAATGCATCATTGTTTTGTGAGCTTTAAAATAAGGACAAAAAGCATAACTTACGCTCTTGGAAATCAGGCATTTCGTTCATAACTGGATCACCAAATTCCAGCCGTCGCTTCGAATTAAAATAATCAGCGTCCTTGACGCAAATTAGTCGAACTAATTCCGGAACGGCAACAAATACCTGGGCTTGACGACCCTCGTATACCTTTTTAACGTAATCACTTGCTTTTAATGATGTCACAAGATCACATTCAACAAATATGTTTTTTTTCATATTCTTAACTTACCCCAAATATTGGACCGTATTCTTTCATCCATTTGATATCGTTAAGACCTCCAACAGTTTCATAGATTTCTCTCGCGGAACCCAAAAGTGGATGGTGTTTCACTATCGGAATGCCCATCTTTTCCAATATTCCATGTTCCCAGCGCACGTATATCAATGCGCCGACTATAATGGCAACAATTAATGCACCTAACGCCAACAGAATCATTTTCACTTGAGTATACCAGCTCGAAGAAGCAATTAATGGAAATGGGAAGGAAGATATGAAAGACGTTCTTCTGAATCCTGCGATTCAAATATGTGTTCCGCTCACTACTGAGTAAGCGTTATAAATGCTTTCATATTCCTCAACTCGGTTTCTCAGCAAATGGATTCGTGAAATGGTTAAAAAATAGTAATTCTCTAATCGTCATTTATGTAATACTTGCTTACATAACATTGTCAAGTATGTACATTTGAACCAAATATAAAAACATTATTTTCATAAGGTGATCAATGTTATTGTGGCTGAATAAATGAAAATGATGCATACCATATTACAATGATGCCTTGTGTGGAATTATGGACAGATAAAGTGTATTCGTCAGATTCTCAGCTCTCAACTAATTGTCAAGGCCATTAGTATGCACTGTGTAAATTTACTGTTTGTTAAAGCGTTGTTGAAGCTGGAATCAATTACATGATGCATCAAATTTTAACACGATGATAATTATTATTGCTACGCATGATGATATGCCATCATCCTGGAGGTCGTTGCTGGGCCCTGTTTAAATTCATTCACAGTTTGAATAAAAAATGTCCTTGTAAAAGTCAAACTATGTTGCTCTTGACTTTCGTTCGCAACAAACATCTTTTCATTGCATTCAACAAGCTAAAGCTTAATTTTTACCATATACTAATGTACCTAGAACATTTCAGAATGTATACTGCCAGAACTAAAACTGAAAGATAATATTTAACCGAATAGAATGTCACCCATTTTACTTTGGTACATGCGAATATATTGTATTGGTATAACGATACAATTTATCTAGTTTACCTACTTACATACTTCAACCAGACCCATAATTCTATTATATTGGAAATACTGATATTGATTACCTATGCCTATGTTTTAATAGTGCATCGGTCATTTAGCTCAATGCTTCTTTACTACACTTCATTATTCCATATTTTAATGCTATTAATTCGAATACTAACGCACAAGCATTTTCGTAAGGAAACAAAATGTTCAATAATAACTAGAAGCAAAATAAAAATGCATCGGCAACTGGATCAATTGTATGGTAATGGTACAGCTTAGCCGGTAAAACACATTCATAAAACTCTTTGCCTTACAGAGTTGAAGCAAATCAAGTCCAAGTCGATATTTTTTTAAAATAGGGGACTCAACGTACCGATAATTTCAAAAGCGTTCGTATTAAAAAGAAGCCAAAAATGCAAGACTCAAGACTGGTCAAAAATCTGATGTACATTCACTCACTCAGCTCTTCCCCTGTCAAGTCTGTCATGGACAGGGGTAAGAAACAGAGAAATGGAGAGTGACAAGATTGAAATATAAATCACCTTTGCAATACAGGCTTTAAAAGTGCATAAAGTTGGAAATATACATTAAAATAGTTACCCAACATCCACCATTTACAGCTTGCTAACGGAATTATATGGAATAACATCTTGCTTGCTTATCATGAGCTATGCAAATATGTATGTAGCCGGAGATTATTTGTCCAAGCTCTACAATACTACTTATTGTCTACATAAAGCAATTTGCTTAGCATAGTTAGGTGGGCACAGGTAATAAAATATTTCACACATTTCACTGGGGATATGTTACAGATAAGCAAAGCTAGATACACACTGTTCTTTAATAAAAACAAGTAATTGAATACATAAGCAGATCAGCATAATCTTTTTGAACTGTGTTGCGTCAAGGTCATCATGTTTGCTGAGGTGAAGCTATTGTGTTGTGATTTTGTCCTGCCGACTGTATATACCTAAATTATATGTGTATCATGTCATGTCTTATGCATGCTAAGTAATCCTTTCTTACTTCTGGACGCCTGCACCTGGATACAGCATAACAAGAGAAAATTAACGAAGTACACCTGTCCTTCTCCTTTCAGCTCCTCTACTATAACTGAATCACTGTACGTTGCACTTCATTGAACGGAAGCAGATTTTTTGCCTTGCCATTTATATTTGTATTAAATACGCCATAGTTGGAGTAAATTAGGAAATCCAACTCCTCAAGAACGTGCAAAATATGTCTGTTAAGTACAATTTTGAGGGCCACAAAGTTTTAGTGACAGGAGGGGGGAAAGGTACGGTTAATACTTTCCTTACAATATGATTGAAGTATAGTCTCAACTTATTATAAACTAAACTGCTCATATGAATTATGCTTCCAGGTTTGGGAAAAGCCGTTATAAAGAAATTCATCGACGCCGGGTGCACTTCCGTGTTTGTCATTGACAAGGATGCGAACCTGCTTAGCCAACTGCAACAGGAATTTCCGCAAGTGAAATCAAAGCAAGTCGATGTGTTGGACTGGGAAGAAACGCGCAAAACTGTGGAAGCCTTTGGACCAGTGGACCATGTCATTAATAATGCCGGCATTCCAGAACCTGAAGACGTTCTTGAAATTACTTCAGAGGGAATAGATAGGTACAATGAATATGAAAGAATAGGAGTACAAAAGAACAAATGTACTCATTTCCAATACTCTTTGTTCTAAGCAAAATATAAAACTTAAGCATTTCCGCTTATATTTTAGAATTTTTGGAGTCAACTTTAAAGCTCTTGTGAACGTTAGCCAGGCCGCTGCCAAAGGAATGATTAAACAGGGGAAAGGTGGAACCATTGTCAACATTTCTTCTGTGGTAAATACATATAAGAGCTTACAAATATCGTTAATCATTAATCGCTCGACATTGACCAATACTTTCAAGTTTTTAATTCATGACTTTTAGCTGGACGATAAAGCGCTCAAAGGAGTTTCCATGTACTGCTGCACCAAAGCCGCGGTGACAATGCTCACCAAATCTCTCGCCTTAGAGCTTGGACCACACAACATTCGCGTCAACTGTGTCCGTCCTTCCGTTATGATCACCAACTTCGTTTCAGATCCCAACAAGCAACGTGTCGCTCGGGCAATCTACGACGTATTGACTGATAGACAGTTGAACAAGAAAGCGGTGACCATTGAAGACACTGCAGACTCCATTCTCTTTCTTTGCAGTGGTGCATCGTCCATGGTAAACGGATCCGACATTTTAGTGGATAGTGGCATTTACACACATTAATTCACATGTAAAATGTTTTGCCAATTATTCATCAGAACCATAATCATGAACAAACCTGTACAAAAAAAACAAAAGCTGTACAATAAAAAAATGATCTTTCAAGTTTGCATGCTACTGGACTTGGACCACATTATATTCCAAGTTTGGTAAAGTTAACAGTAACGCATAATGAATCAATAATTTCATGGCATACATTATTTTGTTTAATTATAGATGGCATCTTATTCTTATGTGCTCGCTCATGGCAGAAAGGCACGCGGACCGCAGGACAAAGGTCCTTCCTGTTCGACGCATCTGCATTTTGTATTATTTGTACTTGGGTAAATACCTACTCCCTCTGCATCCATCATATCACCCGAGAGCATGTAGAGGTGGTGAAGCACAGATGGTACTGTTTGTAAACAAAACAGATATCCCGTCTGTTACTTACGAGTTCAATTCAAATAGAAGTGCACAGGATCGGCTTTTTGGTGACGGACTGGTTAATCCAGCTTGTCTAATTAACTTAAACTTAAATGTGCAAAGTTAATTTGGTACTAGCATTAGTTACGGTCACGTCCACGTCATACGATCAAGTCATACACGTACATAAGTTCTCATTCTCCAAGTGCAAAGTTATAGTTTTTCGGCAATTTTATTTTAACGGTTGACTCCGACTTCAAATCTAGATTAAATTAAATTAACGATGGATTTCACAGTATTATTTTCACTTTTGCTTAACTATATTTGAAATTGAAGGAAATTTGGTTGTTTGTCTACTCAAAAGTTTTATGAAGGGGATATTCATGTGTGTGGTTGTGACCCTCTAGTGATGGCAAAATGTAGAAGTTTAAAATTAAAGTTAACAGCTAAATTAGTTTGTAGTCAGATAAAGTGCTACGTTTTTAACACATCTCCGTGCTTATAAACGACCGGTAAGTTTTTATGCTATACTTGTATAATTCGGGGGTGGTGAATGTTATTTGATTTAAATGTGGGTTGTTTAATTATTTCTCGCTTCTGAGTGCATTTTAATAATTATTCCATATTGTAAAAAAATCAAAGTGAACGCATGAGATCACTTATTAATGATATACAGGTAGTAGAAAATTGATCGTCACAGATTATCACTTTTGTACATTATAAAATGCACATTATAATTCAATAGTTTAATTTTTATTGTGTAATCAACATTATATTTTTATTGTTTTATTGGACCGGCTTTGATATTAATTATGTTCATAGACGAATAAGAACATATAGACGGGACATACTGGCTTATTTTTTCTGCTTCGGTACCGAATTCAGTACCGAAAACCAACCAATCAGGGTGCTGGTTGGTGTGACGTCATGTCATGACGTCATGATCACATGACACAACTGTTCTTGTTCGCTGACAGAGAAACAGATGACTGCATGCTGCCTGCTTATGTGTGAACATGTTTGTAAATTGGAAGTTGGATGAGCCCGAAGGGCGAAATCCGACTGTAATTATACGAGTCATCGGAAGACCCGAAGGGTCATCCTGAGACAATCTACTTACGGAAGCTCCTCTTCAGGTAGCTGGAGTTCTGCCACACATTCACAGCGGTAAAAAACAAACAGGTTTTCCACATGTCCGCTGTTCCCTTGTCCGTCCCGTTCAGCCGATCCAACCTTCAGTCCTTCAAAGTTGTCTACGCAAAGTGAACATTAGAAACAAAAAAGCGGTAGGGTCCGGGTGGGAGATGACCCTTCGGGTCTTCCGATGACTCGTATAATTACAGTCGGATTTCGCCCTTCGGGCTCATCCAACTTCCAATTATACGTCGTCATCTACAGACCCTCTGGGTCATCCTGAGACAATCTACTTACGGAAGCAGTTCAAAGAAACTTTGCGGAGAAATGTACACGGAAAAAAAAAATAAACATGACAAAATACAGGCATTCAACAAAGTATATTGCGGAGTATCATTTATTTAAAATTACCCATTCAAAATAGACTCACCATATGTACATCGTTTATCAATTTTACATTTGTAGAAATTAGCAAAAACATTAGATTTTTCCTGCCAACCAGCACATGCAAATATTACATCAATATTGACACCACATTCAAACGCCTTACTTGTCGAGGCGTGTCGGAAGCTGTGACTTTTATAAATACTAACATCGATTTCTGCAATTTGTAATAACTCTTTCAACCATCGACTTATACTTTGTGAGCCCACAGGCTTGTGTGGGACACAATGAGACAGGAATAATTGATCATATTCTTTTCTCAACTCTTTAGTTCTATTTATGTAACAAGCAAGTGTGTCCACAGGACATAATTTCTTATCTACCAAATACTTACACAACAAAATGTCCGGCTGGAAACGGCCCGGTTTGGAAGTTTTTACGTCAGATTGAATGAAAATATTTACACATTTTTCTTGCAATTTAATACTTTTAAGTGTAATGAGCGATAGGGTTTGAACCCTTTGGCCACTTAATAATGCAAGTAGGCCGCATAATTTTATCGTTAATAACTTTAAGGAGAGCTCATTGTTATCAGGCCATTTGCGGAAGACCTCTAGAATTTTTTCGGCATCCCATACCGTATGGTACCTCCTTACTGGTGGCTTTAACTTGCTGACAGCCTTAAGAAACCTTACTATTAGAGGGTGTGAACCTAACTGGACACCGTCAACTGGTGGCAAGATTAACGATAATGCAGATCTAATTGTATTTAACGAACTGTATCCGGTGCCCGCTTTAAAAAGGCGCGTTAAAAAACTCAAAACTACGTCAATACTAACATGCAAAGGGTCTAATTTATATTCTAAACAATATTTACTCCATTTTGTAAGCGCGCATTCATATTGTTTTCTGGAGGAACTCGAACAAGAAGCTAGTAAAATATCGACCGTTTCGGTCCCGAGCCCCTTGGATGCATATGCTCTCCTGATAAGACTGCCACCATTAACTGAAGCTTCTTCATTGGGTGCGGCGTTCTAGAATATGGACAAACGCATAAATTTTTGTTAGGACCAAGATATAAAATGTGAGATATGGCCATGGACGCGAAATAGGGGTACCATGCCTGTGTGCTCCAGTTGGGGGCTACAACAATGACCGTGGATTTTTCCTCCCTTATTTTCTGTAGCACCTTGCCAATTATGGCAAATGGCGGAAATGCATATGGATGACCTTCACTCCATGGAAAGCTAAATGCGTCCACGAACTGGCTATTTGGATCTGGATGCCAAGAACAGTATCGTTTACATTTAAAATTATTGTATGATGCGAACAAATCGATATCTGGCTGTCCAAATGCTTTGCAGATTTTCTCAAAATAGATATCTCCAAGTGTCCATTCAGAAAAATAGTCATTACTTCGGGAAAGTGAATCTGCTACGTGGTTGTCTTTACTTTTTATGTATGTTGCATGGATTGCTATCTTGCGAGTCGTACACCACTCCCAGATTCTTTTGGAAATATTATGCAACTCGGCAGACCTGCAACCACCATAACGGTTTATGTACGAAATTGCTGTTTTGTTGTCAACTCTCAACAAAATTGATTTGCTTCTTAAATTAGATGCAAATGTATGCAAAGCATATTCCACTGCCAACAACTCAAGACAGTTAATGTGCATTTCGCCTTCTTCTATTGTCCACTTTCCCTTGGCTAATCTACCCTCGCAAGTTGCCCCCCACGCTTCTAATGAAGCGTCACTGGATATCGTGCAATCATAATAACACACTTTAATCGGGTTAACGCCCTTCACATGGTCTTGCCACCAAAAAATGTCACTACGAGCCTCGTCTGAGAGGCACATGGATCCACGATAATTTCCCTGATTAATGACTAAAGCTGCGGTTTTCTCTACCTCCAATTGTCTTGTGTACAATGGTCCGTTTTGGACCCCGGGACATGCAGCAGTAATAGTGCCTACAAACTCTGCAACTTCTCGAATTGTAAAAAAATTAGGTTTTAATAACCTCTGACACATTCTACTTATCTTATGAATTTTACCAGGTGGCAACGAGATAGACATTTCTACGGAATTAAAAACAAGGCCAAGGTACTCCATGGATTGCTGTGGAGTAAGTACTGATTTCTCCGAAATTAAGAACCCCAGTCTCTGTAGAGTCGATAATGTACTTTTCATATTTTCCAAACAGTCATCTCGAGTTCGTCCGAGCAGTAAAAAATCATCAAGATAAATTATTGATAAGAAGCCATTCTCTCTAAGCGGTTTAATAACCTCTTTCATTAATTTTGTGAAAATCTTTGGCGCAACATTAAGTCCAAAAGGAAGACATTGATACTCGTAGATTCTGCCGTTCCAACAAAACCGTAAAAATTTACTTGATTTCTTACTTATGGGTATTAAATGATAGGCGTCTTTCAAATCTATTTTAACCATATACATCCCTTTTTGTAACAATGACCTAACTGTCCTCCAGTCTTCCATTTTAAAATGTTCGTGTGGAATGAATTTATTTAACTGTTTCAGGTTAACTACTAATCTATGTTTCCCATTATTCTTTGGAACTGGAAAGACTGGTGAAATAAACTGTTCTTTTTCATTTTCCACTGACTGGATAGCGCCTATCTCTAACAATTTACTAATTAACTCACTAGTAATTTTCTTATCAGAATCGGTCAGCTCAGGATTGCTGGGAACTTTCTGTTGTTCCGGATCCTTGCAAAATGGTATCTCATACCCTTTGATTATATCTAAAATCGATTTGGTGCACGTTGTAGCCTCCCATTCATGGAGATATTTAAATAAATTACCAGCGTATTTAGTAACTCTTACTGCTTCTATTGAGGGCGAGAGCGTTGGTGAAAACTCTGCGGTGGACGGCGACCCCTCTGGTTTTGATACTGGCCTCGCTGGTTCATGAACTGAGATCTCTGGTTCTGCTGGAATGGCCCGCCGCGATACTGGGTAGCCGGCGGGCGGAAGTAGTTTAAATTTCGTCCATTTCGGTTTGCTTGCATTTTATAAGGTTGGTAACGATTGGACGAAGGAGTTGGAGTGGACCTCAAGATGGTGGAAGTTGCCTTTACCTCCTTTAAACTTTGCTCCAGATGATCTCCAAACAAAAATTTTGTTACTGGAACTCTAGGTGAACACAGGGCTCCGTATTCCGGTTTGATAATTGGTTTCAAATTCATCCTCCGTCGCTGGTTTAACTCCTGTGTTGCCAACGCATTTGATTTGGCAGCGTCAAGAAGCGGAGCTAGTAACTTGGGCAACGCCGCCTTGTCCACAAGCATGATGGCATGATCCATGACTTTTGCCAGCGCAGTCTGGGCTCTAATCAAGTGTTGTTGTAATGCCTGAAGCCTTGCGTCGTTGGTTTTAGCTAGCATTGGCAATCCTGCCCAGATCTCAGGGTTTACGGATGGAACGACCAATTCTTGGCAATTAGCGGGCGTCTTGTACTCTTGTTTCCAGCGATCAAAAGTTTCTTTACTTGCGACGTATTTCGGAATGGCTTGAAAAGTAGACGCTGTCACTTTTGAAATTGGTGGCCCCATCTCAGTCGGGGCTTGTAGCTCGTGTAGCATCAATTTCACTTCATCGCTAAATTCCATTTCATTTCCCATCTCTAGATGGTGACCTTGATTATCGCTCAGCGAGTTCATTATGTCGTCAAGATTTATATCATCCAAAGATGGACTGCTACTGGGTTCAAAAGTGGATCTTCCGTTGTTTCCCAACTGCTGGGTCAACGTTCTAAGCGAAGATGACAGTTCTTGCATAGACGAGTGCTGTGCCTCAGTAAACGCTTTCAGCGTATCATTTTGAGCATTAATGGCTGGGAGCAGATAATCCATCTGATTGCCTAATTTTAAATTCATTTATTTAGCACACAAGCTTCTTTCTTTTGGCCTTACTTGGAGGTTAAATGTTTTTAAAATAAAGTTATTTGGAGGTAAATTACCAGAATGAAAATCAGTTGATTGGTTAACTTGACCCTGATCATTTCCTCGTACACTCTTCGAGTGTGCTGCCTGGTGTAAATCTTTGTCTCCTCCCATTTCCTGATCAAAAAGATAATTATTTTTTACTGTTTGTAAACGAGACTGACAGCGTCAGCTCAGGCCAATTAATTGATAGGGACAACGTCCTCAATCATTAATAAGATATGTACATTATATTGTACCTTAATTGATGGGTCAGACAGCGTCAGCCCAGACCGATTAGATTTGAAAGGGACGGCGTCCTCAATCGCGGTCAACTGTTTTAAATATAGAATAACCCCCGAATTGACTAACAATTCCCAATACTATATTGCCATTAAGCCTACCATCTAACTACTTGAACCTCGGTATGTATTATAATAATACGTGCGTTAAATGACTTTTAAAACTTTATATCCTGGCTAATTTAAAGATCTTTAATATACAAAATTGTAATTGGACCCTACCTATACGTTGAACGAATAAAATACTAACATCTTACCTCGATGAAGATAAGGACAAACGGCTAATCACGGGTTTGAAAATTGTCATTAAACGGACTGTGTAGACAGATACTCCGGCCACAAAAAGAAGACTGAAGGTTGGATCGGCTGAACGGGACGGACAAGGGAACAGCGGACATGTGGAAAACCTGTTTGTTTTTTACCGCTGTGAATGTGTGGCAGAACTCCAGCTACCTGAAGAGGAGCTTCCGT
>CM023201.3:30312524-30347033 GCA_004115045.4 Sinella curviseta | reverse complement strand
TTCATGTCAAAGTTAGAAAAAAACTATAGTTGAAAGCGATAGTTTAGTAGTAAGGAAGGGAGTGACGTACATAATATTGCTACGTTGTAGATAAAGCGTATTTGTCAGCAAGTCAGTATCAGCCAGTTAATCCCCTATCATCCATTTACATTTATAATGGTTCATTAGTTCAAATATTTGCGTAGGCCACCTTTCATAATTTGATATTAATGACATCAGTTGATAGTTGATATGCGCAAATCGATGAGAGAATGCACTCCGCTTACCGGATTTTAGGGCAACCATGTATCACAGTTATCAAATCCGACACAGATAAGCATAGTCTATAATATATAGACTCTATATGATTCGATTGATCATTTCATGTAAAAGAGCATAAACTAAACTTGTTACATAAAATTGGTGTCAGTGGAAATCTTATCAAATAAAGTTTCCAGGCTTCCTTCCTTTCATCTCTGTCATTAATCATCATCATAAAGGTGCGTAATAGCGGCTACGCGGGGGATAGCTTCCTAAATTTACCGATTTCACCCATTTATCACCTCATCACCACGCTGGCTGTTGTTGATTCACTGATAAATGCTGAAAATTGGTGTGATCTCGGTACATAATGTTGATGTTATACACACATGTATTTAATGTGCATATTAAATGTCCTCATTTTTAAATGAAATATAATAAAAACACAGGTGTCTGTCAGCCTCTTTTACGTTACCCTGTTAAAAAGGCTATTTGCTGTATCGTCATCGTCAGTCATTAGTCATATATTCATAAGATAAATGTGAATAGTTTCATTATTTTCTCATTATTGCTATCAGCACTGTCACAGAATACAGTTCAATAACTTGTCATTTAATTTGAGTTCAAATTTTAGATTTCAGCTGAGTCAACATTTTTGAACATAAGGTAAAAATCTTTTGTATAAATGCCAGCCTCAAACCAAAGTTCTACATTTAAGTAGGCAGGTATAGTTTGCAAATATCGAAACTAGGTATTTTGTTAAACCGTAAGCGAAGCATATGAAAGGTAAAAAATAGCTTATCGTTCGTTCGTAGGTAAAAACACGTTCGTCCGTCTCCGTCAGTCAGTAAACATTTCAGCTATTCAGAATACATACACGATCAGTTAAATTCTATTGTCTGAGTGTCATATATTTGTAACAATTTTACAGTTCGTTTATTTAAGAACTGTTTGCACTTCCTTCCGAAAATAATGTCATGAAATGTGTGCTGAAGGAACTTTGGTATTGCCATGAAATAAATCACAATAGTATATTATGTAGCATACAGCCAGTATTGGAAAATCGAGCATCTATCATCTATTTGGAGTTTTATTGTTCATTGTTTCTTTTTACTTTTTACAGTTGCGAATACATGGTTGATAGCCTGCCTTTGAGGTTTTGCTGTTCACAATTGACAGTGGAGGCAGAATATTTGCTGATTTGCTAACGCAGTAGATGCTCTCTAAAAGTACACGACACAAATTTCCCGGATGATGATATAGAATTTTTCACGCTCCATTTGATTCTTTGACGATTACAGGTACGTGTATAGGCTTGTGTAATTTTGTTTTAACGAGGATATTGACTTATTATTTTTTAAAGTTAGCAATTGAACAGATATAATATATTCCTTTTTACACTTTTCAGGTTTTTACTTCTCAATTCACCCAATCGGTATTTATTACGATGGACTTGAACCTAACAACCCTGATCGAGCTAACATTCCTCCCTCTTGCTTTCGGAGCCTATTTTCTTTATCTCTCGGGCCAGAAAGCTGTAACAGATCTTGTGCAAAATAAGGAATTTTCAGCTTTTCAAAATGTGTACTTCCTTCCATATTTCATGGCGTTGTTCTCTGACTGGCTGCAGGGGCCCTACGTATATAAGCTTTACAGCTATTACGGATTTCCGCAGGAACATATTGCAATTTTATATGTAGTTGGGTTTGCATCCAGCGTAACGTTTGGAACAGCAACTGGGCCGATTGCTGACAAGTATGCGTCTAAAACTATTATATAAAGAAAAGTAGGTCATTATAAAATATGAACGTCTGGTCTAAAAATTATTGGTTTTTGTTATGAACTCACAGATTTGGAAGGAAGAAAATGATTGTGATATTTTGCCTTTTGTATTCGGTGTGCTGCGTGACAAAGCTATTCCCGAATTTTTTCATTTTGCTCATTGGAAGGGTCTTGGGAGGAATATCCACGTCCATTCTTTTCTCTGTGTTCGAGTCTTGGTACATTCACGAACATACCATTACCTGGAAATACCCGATTGATTGGATTTCACTAACGTTTTCGAAGGCTACTTTTTTCAACGGTCTTTTGGCAATATTCGCTGGAATTGCCGCACAGTCAACATCAGAATGGATGGAATTCGGCCCTGTAAGTCCCTTTGTAATAGCAATTCCGTTCCTTATCGTGGCAGCTATCCTTGTTTCAACAAACTGGACGGAAAACTATGGAGAACGGGATATGAAATGGTCTGGCTCATGTTTGGAAGGATTCAAAACAATCATGTCCAATAAAAAGATATTGGCTCTTGGATTAGTGCAGTCCCTTTTCGAGTCCAACATGTACATTTTTGTTTTCCTGTGGACGCCTGTGCTAGAGCCTGGACATCCACCGTTAGGTTTAACATTTGCTAGTTTCATGGTGGCAATTATGATTGGGTCATCAATTTATTCGGTCCTTCTAAAGAACAACATGAAAACAGAAGTTATCCTGAGGTATTGTTTGGCTACAATGGGTATCTCGTTTTTAGTAAGTGCGGTCACAAGTTCCCCTGAGTTTCAAAAGGAGCTTGTTTACGTGTCCTTTTTGAGTTTCATCTTGCTGGAAATATCTGTAGGAATGTATTTTCCGTGTATCGGAAGACTCCGAGGTGAAACTATACCAGATAATTTAAGGGCAAATATCATGAACTGGTTTCGTGTCCCAATGAATATTATTACATGCGGTGCTTTGTTGGGGATGCATGCAACGTCTCACGATCAAAGCAAGCGAGCAAACCAAGTAGTTTTTATTTTATGCGCTTCGTCAGCATTTTTGGGGTACTTAATCTCTGTGTCATTTTCAAAAATTATTCCAAAGTCAAATTCCAGTGAGAATATCCTGAAGACTGAGAAACATGATGTGAGTAATGCTTGAATTTAATTTTAACTTTTTTTGTAACTTGCAACTAACCAGTACTTGTTCAAATTCAAATCTGCTAGATCGCTTCCGTGAAGCGAATACGGTTATGATGGTGCTTCTCTAATTTATTGCTGTGTAAACCTATTTACATTTACACCTATCGTATTTGTTATGTTATTTATGAAATATTTTATCGTACTCACAAAGTGGTACACTGTAATATTTTACACTAGACATTGCGTGTGTATTATTGAAAATATACTTTTATGTGATGTAAAAATTGAGATTTAGTACTTATTTAGTTTAGCTTTTAAATATTTGTGTCGACTGCACAAAAGTCGTTATATTATTATTTATGAAACGTTGAATTTTATGTTTTATGATGATGAGTAAATCCAAGTTGGTTTTTAATTACGAACATATAGGATATTGAATATAATTTGTCATGATTCAAGATACTTATTACTTACATACTTACATTCGCATAAAACTAGTCACGAGTCACACTAATTGTAAATGAGTCGAGTAACCATTAATCGTAATCATATAGGAAGAACTTATAAATACTACTTATTGCTTAACTCAGCAAAAACCAAAGAAATACTGAAAAGATGGGATGACCAGTAATTATCAGGTACACACTACCTAGCACATATATGATTATTTTGCACTTTCACTTCAGATTTAAATTAAAGCTACAATAAATTAATTTTCAGAAAGTATCTTAAGCGACACCTTGTAGCACCAATTTAAAGCACCCATTGCCCAATGTCAGGTATAACAAAGTTTGCAGGTTCGAGGAAAGTTTGGGGGTCCAGAAATTTAAACGTTTCGTCCAATTGATGAAAGGAGTGCACATTTTTAATTCCTTCTGGTAGCCAGTTTAGCAGAAACTCCACTCCAGCTTTTGTATATTGCCCTTCGGCCAGAGATTTAATACCGACAATGGTTATCTGCAATGTTTAGAGTAGGGGAACATTAATACATACGTCGTACCAGTTGATTTTAACAATTTTTTTTGTTATTTCCCTAAAATTTTCTTACCATGTTCGACTTCAAAAGAAAATGAAATTTTCGCACAGAAAGTTGACTAAAGCCCTTCTGAAAGCTGAGATCTGTGATGCGATTGTTTTCTTTGATTGGCCAAGGAAAAACATTTTTTGGAGGTAAACGAATGGAAAATATTTTTAGAATTTTCAAGCCTGGAAATAGTAAACAAAATTTTTTTAGCTGAAATTTGAAGAATGAACACATAATGAGATTATGTTACTAAATTCTAATTTACACCACACTCACGTGTCAATTTAAGGATGCCTTGTTGTGTACCAGGTTCTGCTTCTTCCTCGTCAGCACATCCTCCAAGTATTCCGACATCGGACACATTTCTTCCACAAAACATCAATACTTCTAACCTGGGAAATGCCTCATATATTGCTAACAATTGCTTATCCGAAGGGCCCCACTCTTCCACACAAAATGATGTCAAGTTTGGAAAGTTGTGTAGGACTAGGGGTAAACTGATTGACCCGTGCTCATCATGATGATCCAGATCAATAATCAATTTCAAATCCCTTACACAAGGTCTGTGACTGTTAAGCAGCAGATCAACCACAAGTTTCTCCAGAGGAAGGCTCTCTTCCAAAGTTAGCCGATTTCCGGCAATTAAAGTTAGGCTTTCAAGCTTGGTAAAAAGAGGTTTTGTAAATGGGCTTTCCCCAGTTAAATTAATGTCTCTAACATTATGAATATGAACAGAAGACAAATTTGTCATCAGGTGTAGGCCACATCTTCTAAATTCAGCTTCATCAAACCAGCCCACAGCTCGGTGGGCATACGACTTGATTCTGGAATACAAAAAATTTTCCAGGCCCGAAAAATCCGAAACGCTATCACGTCTCAAGTCAATCACCCACTTCCCTGCTTGCCAATCCATTGTTTCATTGAGAAAGTTTAAATTGCAACTTGCAAAGTCATTATAACTCCGGACTGTCTCTAGCATTGCATTGACAACTTGTATCCTTTCCCGGAAATATGACAGCACTGGCCAGACAAAATGCTTTAAATGGGTTCTCCCCCCAACTGGCTGTTCCCACTCTGGAAAGTATCCCCAGGAGCCTACCTGCCGTAAATTTGTACATTTCTTTAGTAGTCTACCCATAAATTCAAACTGGTACTCTTGCTCGAGGAACTCGAAAGCTACTACGTCTAAAAATCTCAAATTCTTTAAGACGGACATGATGCCAGCATCCTCCAAAATATCATTCAACTTCTCCTCGCCAATTCCCTTCAGCATCATTGCATCAACCTTAAAGGAGACAAGCCTTTGGCACCTTTTCAACAAGTTTACGTGACAAGCATTTGATAGGTCGAACCTGTCCATTTCAAGGATCTGAATGTGACACGAAAAGGCATCCGTAAACTCGGTGAACAGTCTATTGAACGTCTCGACGTAATGTCTTCGGCAACCCACATAATACAAGACGGGCGGAAAGCGAAAGTTGTTCCATTTAACCTCGCTTTCGTTTTTCACAATGTTTTCAAGGTCCTTCAAGTCCCTTGGGATGACCTTCAAGTTAATAAGAATGTCTGCACTCCTGTTTATAATAGCATTGGTGGCTTTACAGCATCTTCTCAGAGATTTCAGATCAAATGGATCATAGACGAAGGATAACACTTTCTCAAGGACCTGCGAAACAAAGTTATGCAGCATGTACAAATCCATATACATCTCATAACTTTCTACAGCAATTCAATCAATCAATTTTTGTTCTATTACCAAAACTGGCAGTTCCAAAAGGGGGAATGCAGTTGCAGTTTGTGGAGATGAAGACATTGCTTCCTCTGAGTGTTCTGTATTTGTTGCTGCCATTTTACCAATAACTTTCTACCATCATAAGATACTTTAAGAAATAATATGTCAATTACGTACGTGTTTCACGGGAAAGTAGTTTTGCTTTCAATTATACATACACAACACTTTCCCCATCGTTTACTGATCATGTATTTTCCACTCCAAAGTAGTACGCAGTTGGGCAAACTGTCAAGCTTCTAATGTAAATGCATGTCATTATACATGACATACAGTGTCAAAACAAACAGTGATATCTGATGAGCCTTTCCATATAATATAACTTTTATAAATGCAGAATATGACTATTTTTACTGCGCTTTAACTTTCTCTTTAACAACAATAAATTACTTTGGACTTATATCAGTCAGTATGACTCACAATTTGTGAGTACCAACACATTCTTCTTGCTAACAAGGGAAGGTATCGATGTTAGGGTGCCCGGATGGGCTGAAAATTTTGTCACGTACGTAATCAGCGATGCTGAAGACGTTGGAAAAGTCAGATTTTGCGGAATACCAAGGCGTGGGCTTCCACACGCGAATAAACGGAGAAAGGCGTTGTTCTTGGGATTGATTGGCATAATCCAAATGGGTTGACTTGATGTTAGTTAGAATTTTAACGCTAGCTATGAAATCCTAAAATAATCTAGAGAATTTTGTTTTGTATTATCTTTTGAAATACTTTCCCAAAGTGGGACAAATTGTCACTGCATGAACTTAAATATGTTTAGCCAAGCTCCCCAATGATGCAAAACTTTTGAATATTGCTTTCAAGTTGTCCTACGCATTATCACTAAATATTTTATATTAAGCTAATTGTCAACAAAACATCATCTCAGGTAATAAACTTTAGTAGATCCAATGGACAATTCAGGGATGAATTTCTGAATAGAATACTTGGATTCTGCCAATCAATCCCGAGAACACCTCCTTTCGGTCGATTCGCGTGTGGAAGCTTAAGCTTTGGTATTCCGCAAAATCCGACTTTTCCAACGTTTTCGGCATCGCTGATTACGTACGTGACACAATTGGCAGCTCATCCAGGCGCCCTAACATCGATACCTTCCCTTGTAAGTCTTCCTCTGTCCATCTCTTGCATATAAAAAAGCACCCATACTACACAGGTGGGTGTGCATAATAATAACATGTTCAATATATTGCGTTGCAAGTAATGTGTATATTGGCATAATCCAGACTCCAGCAGCGATCAGAAACGTAACAAAATAGGGAGGATGTGTTGAGTCAATATTGTGTGGAAGTGGTAATATCTTTAGTTCATATAGAAAGCCTTCTAGCAAAGTAAAACTAATAAAGTTTGTTTACACGACAGGCTTTTTCGCAAAAAATCGACAGATGTGCTCGTCTAATGCAACACTAAATAATATATCATAATAAGCAGAAACTTTACAGATTATACATGCCTTGTTTCCGTTTCTCTTTTATACAATATTCCATGCGAAATTACAGAAAAAACCACAGCTTCTACATTTCTTCTTGATTTATTTGTTATCTAAATTCCCAAAATTATCTTTTCGGCGAATTTTCTCTTTGCATAGAGGAAGGTCAATGCAATGGAAAGGAAACCCAACTGGAAATCAGCGGCCACAACCAGTATTGGAAACTGGATGGTGGGTATCATAAGATCTATGTCCATAATTTTTTTACCTATACCATGCATTTCTTAATTATGTATGAACATATAATATGCGCTGTGCTGAAAATATGCCAACTGTAGATACAACTCGTGCTAAATTTGTAAATGTCAATGCCACAAGTCAGTGTGCCGCTTTATTGCTTTGCCCTTTGTATAACAATATGACAATGATCACGCTGAATTATTATATAAATATGGTTTGCCGATCCTTTCAATCCGGTGCAATTTGTCTTCGTGGGTTCGTATTTTCTGAACCGATTATACGTATTATACGTACGTATAATAGGTGAATGTACTATAAGGTAGTTTGTGTAAGAACTAATAAATCTATGCGCTTGTATATTTCTATCTCTAATTAATTGAGGGGAGGATAGGGTAATGTTGTTTATTTTGGGTGTCACAAGGACAAAGACACCCTCTGACCAACAGACAGATTTGCTACTGCTAATGGTATATTAAAAACACTAGAAGCAATCCCTGATACTACATATACATAATAAGTACAAACATTTTGAAGATGAAAGTAAACAGTTCTCAAGGGCTGCTGTGAGACTAATTGATGATATTTCCTATTTGTACAATACTTATAAGAGCATGACTCTACAACAATGCAATCGAGAGCTCAACAATAACAAAAGTGTAGCTTTCTTTGTTGACCTTGTTAGCTGTATGTTATACATACTACATCTCTGTAACTCCATTGCTGTTTCTTCAATTTCACTAATATTGAAATCTCCTCTTCCTCATACCTCATCCGTCATTCAAATTCAATATTGAGAATTTGTATGTACACATTTTACAATCTGAACAAAGCAAAAGTTAGAGTTAGATGCAAACACGGATGCATATGCAATACAAGTAATCTTTCTAAATCTTTCCTGCTCACGCACAAGCGAACGCACTCAATTCGGTATGGCATTGCATGAGCTTTGATAATTGGTAAATGTGCATGCTATTTACATTGTTGCTCTTGTAACTTCTGATCTGATCTGTGAGTGACTGATCGCAGATTTCGCATTTCATTTCATTTTAGCTTTCACTGAAAATAGTAGTGCCATGTGTACATTTGCTTGTGTTTTCCTATACATTCAGCCCTCTTGTGATAAAACATTGTTATTGTATACCACTTGAAAGTTGCTGTCAATACAATCATGAAAGAATACTTGGAACTGAGAACCGGGCAAAAAATGCCGGTAATTGGACTGGGGACTGGAAAACTGGATGGTAAAATACATATTCAAAATGTATCAATAGAATCTACAAACACACAATATTGCTTGAAATTTCAACATCAACGGTTAATAAATTCCAGGGTACTGATGAAGATGAAGTCAATAAAGTTGTTGAGAGCGCATTAGGTAATGTTCACATAATTGCATTGGCACTGACTCAATTACAAATCAATTCAACAAGCATTACAGTCATTTTGATGTGTTGGTTATCACTTTGTAATAGAAATCGGATACCGACATTTTGACACAGCTACAAGATACGGCAATGAGCACTTGCTCGGAAATGCTCTAAGTAAATGGATAAGAAACGAAAAGCATCGTAGGGAAGAGCTTTTCATTGTAACTAAAGTAAGCCTTGTGGTGGAGCCCATATTGTAATTGATTTATAATAATTGTGCACGTGTTGATAATAAGTTCTAATACGCATAATGCCTCGCAATGATGGATAATCTTACTAGTTGCCAGTGAATGGTATGCAACGGCATTTGGTGGCGCAATTCCTGGACTCCTCGCTAAAAAGACTCCAAATGGATTACGTGGATCTCTACTTGATTCATTGGCCAATTGGTTTGCAATATGTCGCTGAAGAGGAATTCACTCCGAAAGGAAAAAATGGCAAATTGTTGTTCGATAACTCAACTGATATAATCGCGATTTGGGAATCAATGGAGAGCATGGTAGATTGCGGCAAGGCAAGAGCCATTGGGCTCTCTAATTTTAATCAAGAGCAAATTGGAAGAATATTAAAGTCATGTCGAATACCACCAGCAAACCTTCAGGTACTTACACCTGTAATTACACGTATTATTATTTCTAATGCATGTGGTCAGATACAGCAGGCAGATCAACTTAAATTAATTTACTTATTTGCATTCCACATCATTACAGGTTGAGGTCCACGCTTACTGTCAGCAAAAAACATTACGGGAGTTTTGCCATCGTAATGATATTCAAGTCTGCGCGTATGCACCACTGGCATCCCCATTTCGTCGTAATTACCCAAATTCCGCGGAATTGTAGGAAAGTACATGATTCTCTTCATTCAAGACAATATGCTGACGTATGCTTGTTGTAGACTATAGCTAAATATTTTTTCCAGAAATATTCCGTCACTATTAGAAGATCAAGTTATTCAAGACATTGCAAGATATCATGGGAAAACGTGTGCTCAGATTCTATTGCGGTACCTTATACAAGCATTGTCTGTTGCGGTTATTCCTAAGACATGCAATTTGAAAAGATTACAGGAAAATTTCGAGGTAAATTAAAATATTGCCTTAATGTTAATGAGTAAAATCCTTCCCGGGCGTATTTAACTATGGCATACTTTTGATAAAGCATATATTTTATTTTTTACTAAAATCTATTATTTATCATTTCAGATTTTTGATTTTGAGCTAACAAGTCAAGATATTGCACGCATACGAGAGCTTGACAGAGCGGAAAATGGGCGGACTTGGCAAGCATTTAATGGGTATATTCAGTGAATATGAAAAGACAAAGATTACATTTAATAATGAATGGTGTCATAAAAATAACCTCACACCATGCCATTTCTTAATTAGTGCCACGGAACATCCTGAATGCCCTTTCTGAAAGGTTCCAGAGATCACACACCAACCATGCTGCCTGCAAATCGTTTCAGTATAGAAAACCAATTTTTGCATCGTCATTTATACAGTATCCAAGTATTATATAAATACTTTCAGATTGCTCTACATTTATTTTTATACATCACTCTTACATACGCAACTGGACAACAGCAATAAACGATTTACGCAATACGCCGGTATAAAAGCACATTTGCATTGAATGAAAACACTTTTTGTATATACTTTTGTAATACAGCTTTTGTGTACTCCACTACAGCATGCAAACAACAATTGTTTATTCAAGCAAGATAGGTACTAGTATGAGCATTGTCAGTGTGTTCTTAAAATAATATCGAGATAAGTCTTCTTCATCAGACAACAAACAAAAATGAAAACGAAGATAATGTGCTCTCTCATGCAAACTTTATGTTCTCCAGCGAGTGGTGTTCAGAGTCCAGTAGTATCCAGTCCATAACAATTCAGGTATCAGGAAAAACCGTGGCACGGCATCTCCTCAACAGCCAAACCACTTGTGTACACAGAAAGATAGCGTGGGTAAAAAATGAGTTTCATTTCATTTTACTCTCGGGTAAAACTAAAACAACATTGCTATATTATGTACTACATGAACCTTCCATCATCACACCATGCAAACAACAAGTGGTTGTTTGTTATGATTGGTTAGCACTGCATTGGCTTGCCCATACATACATATATATCGTAATGTCTTTCTTTATGCCTAACTGCTATAAATGTGAAAATGTGATAACCCACTGCTAGTGCTAGCTGCGTTTCTTCGCACTATATCAAGCATGACAATGTGAAAAAAACAATATACCTACAAATCCAACTCATCAATCAACTAACCAAACCACACACATCATCTTCATCTTCCTCCATGTTTGCTACATTTTGCATACTTGTACGGAGAATTTAAAAAAAAGGTCTCCAGTTTTACTGATTGTGTAACATTATCTATAGCACTGCTTTCTGAGCGAGTGAGTTACAGGTTTGTGAGGTTGGGCAATCAAAATATAGATTCATTCGCTCTCATATAAAAAAACATTTTGCGGAAGAGTATTGAGTTTTACCTTGGAATCATTCATGTTTAGTCGCTCTCTCCTCACTGGTTAACAAGTTTCATCTGAGACAAGACGCTCTCGTCAGATTTTTTTTGTGATATTTATTTACGATCTCCAGAAACCGCTGACAAAAATGGAACTTTTGGCACATATCGTTGTGATAGGCTTTGCGGCTTTTATTGTTATATCCGCAGTACCAGGAAGCTCCCTCTTTTCTTGGCATCCGACCTGCATGGCACTTGCTGTAAGTCCTTAAAACAAATATTTTGGATTTCCCTATATTATTGCCCATCTGTATATCAGGCCGTTAATATATTTACCGGTTATCGTCTGTAAATCTGCATGGGTTATCATGAAGGGCTGGAAATATGATATGTCTCGTTAAAAATTTACGCAGGTACTTTTATGGACCGAAGGCATCTTATCATTCAGACGTCCAGGAGCATCACTCCGTGTTAACATCCATTGGGCAATAAACGCGAGCGCAATCACATTGGCTCTCACCGGCTTCCTGTCCATTTACAGAAACAAGGAAACCGACGGGAAACCCCATTTCGTAACCTACCATGGACTCGCTGGTGCGGCGACAATGGGCCTCCTTCTTGTACAAACCGTCGGCGGAAACTTGGCAAACTTTTCTGGAGTTCTTTCAAAAGTTGTGCCCGTCATCCGTCCAAATCTTATCAAGTGGGGACACAGGGTTTCCGGTGCTCTTTCTCTGACCATGATTTACACAACCCTGTTACTTGCCCTGTGTTCCTTCTGGTTTACAGCTATCATCACCTCTGCCCTTCTCTGGTGGGGAATTGCTCTCTGCTTGGTATACACCTACTTGTACACCCTTTTCAATGCTAACTACGCCAAGGGTGGAAAAGTTAAAAAATAAACTCCATTATGTAGGTACATATCCCAAGTTTCCAAGTATGAAATAATTTTTCATTTTTCATTATTGGTTTTTCTACTGATACTTAATTACTCTGTACCAAAGCTCTGGAAATATCGGTGTATACACATAAATTAATTACATTCCTATACATACATAAATAATTACATTTATTACTCAATTTTGTCAAGCTCATGATTTTACCACTAACTAATTATAAGTATATTATAACTGTTGTTAACTAATTAGTGCAAAGACTGCATATGAAATGTAAGTTTGAAGTGAAGATATAAGATATTTGACATGATATTCTTGTAGTCGATGTAAAGTGAAAATAAAACTTTCTTGATAGCCCATTTTTATTGTTCTCGCATGTATGAATGATGAAAGCTTGATGTCAAATCTGAAATCACACATCACATTAAGTTGCTTGCAAACATAATTCCCTCATGATAAATATGTGCATTCATTAAGGTATTCACAACGGGTTTTTAACAGAACGTACCGGGCCCAGTTCACTGTCTAAAATATAAGTGCAATGACAAATCAGTTTTTGCTTCTATCAAGAAAGTGAGGTGGAAACAAAATTGTAATACAGTCGGTGTCGTGTGCAAAAATGTGTAGACCAGCGGAAAGATGTACATCTTTACTAACATACTTCATATAAAGAACATAGTATGCGTACATTGTGCCAGCACATGATATTCCGGGATTCTATATTATTATTCAACACATTGCTTAATAAACAAAACATATGGGTACCCTGTTTGTAGACTAAAATTGCTAAAAGCACCTGCCTGCCTACCAAACAGAAACAAATTATAATGCACGTGTAATAAATTGATTGGGAACTGGACAATTACTGTGCATAAAATCTATTTATAGAATATTTAGAGTATAGCACAGCACATAATACATATACAACATTAACCATATTGCATTAAGTCATCATCAAAATTATCATAAATGATCCAGCATGTAGCATATAGTTGGAAACCAAGTGGCATTTTAACTGAATCGTAAAAATGAGAAACTGATGTTGTTGTTGTGAGGTGAAAATCAAAATGTGGAAGTCGGTATCGCGGATCATCAATGTCAATTATGGCAGTGTTTTTGCAAAGGTGAAAGGTGTGGATGCTTGTCCAGGAGGCGTTCAATTAAGAGCTGTAAATGGTAGATTAAATGCGACAGGGAACATTGACAATCTTAGAGCATTATCCTTACGACAGTTTGGGAGTGGCGGTGGCAGTAGTAATGGCAGTACTTTGTTGAGGAGCAATGCTGTGAAGTCAGGGGGAATATTCACTGCAAATAATTGTAGAGGTGTCTTTAATGTTAGTGGTGGTGGGAGGAGTTGTAGGAGCTTTCCAGTATTTCAACACCAACAACGATGCTTCCGCACGAGTTCCAAGAACAACGCACTGCCACCGTTTGTGGTGATGGTGTTAGGTCGCTTCGCAAAATTGGGGGCGGTACTCTTCGGACGCACCGTGAGAAGATGGTGGCAGAAATTGCCACCCGAGGAACGAGCGGCGTATGCGAAGAAAGTTAGCAGAAATCGGTATATAGTTGCTGGTTTGTAAGAGAATTGTGTATTAGTAGTAGTGCCAATCTTTTAACCTCTCTTGTAGACTTGATTGAAGAATGTATGTCTGATTAACGGAAATATGTGTTTGTTTCTATGTAGGGATGCTTGGTGCCACAGCTTTTGGAGCATTCGTCTACTATGAAAAGTTAGCACATATAAATCAAATATAAGTGTGTATAAGTATTAAATGGTTTGATTGTATTTCTTATTATTTGAATTTTTTCAGTCATATGCAAGAAACTCCTTATACGAGTCGAAAAAGATTCATTGCTTTCACAACGGCACAGATAATGGAATTATCCAAGATAGAATTGGAAACGGTATGTTAGTTTGGAAGGATCACACAAAAAATGTTATTCAAGATTTTTGACCCTGATGAGCTTGAATTTAAAAGTAACAGTTTAATGATCTCCTGTATCTTGTGTATTTTAATTGCAGCTTTTACAGTTTAACGAGAAGCAAATTATTCCTGCTAAAATGGGGACGGCGGTATATCGGAGGATAGTAAAAGTAGCGCAGCAGTTGCTAAATGCAAATAACGATTTGCCACAAATCCACGAGTTAGAGTGGACTGTAACTGTGGTAGATGATGACAGCCAAATGAACGCCTTCGTTCTGCCCGTAAGTCAATGTTGATAATTAACGTAAATAATGCAAGTTTCATTATGAAACTCTCCTAGAAAGGGATTTCACTGTTGTATTATCAATTATGCTATATTTTTACTTTTGAAAGTGTGGAAGCATATTTGTGTTCACTGGACTACTCAAACTCTGTGATAGTGATGATCAGCTTGGAATCATCCTTGCTCATGAAATGGCACATGCCGTTATGGGACACAGTGTAAGTACATGTAAAATAAAATATTATTTTGATTTAGAAGATAAACTATCAACTAGTAAAAGCATTTTAAAAATCTAATGATAAAATGGTATTTGATCTACCGGTTTAGGCAGAGAAGGCAAGCTTTATGCACTTTATGGACCTAGCATTTGTAATACCTTTAGCTGCCCTGTGGGCATTATTACCTTCTGACATAACTGCCGCTGTGGTTCACTGGATCACGGCCACCTTAAGCGATATATTAATGGAATTACCACATAGTAGGTTTATAGAGGAAGAAGCTGATCAAGTTGGATTGGTGCTAGCGGCAAAGGTATCATTGATTAATTGCATTTACATATTCTGTATGTTGATAACTCATTTGCTACGCATTTATTTTGTATGATTCATACATTTGTCCGTAATTTTAGTCATGTTTCGATATTCGGGAGGCACCTGTTGTGTGGGCTAAGATGAGATTAATGGACAAAGGGGATTTCCCCATAGAGTGGCTGTCAACGCATCCCAGTCACGAGAAGCGACAGGCACAGTTAGAAGGGATGATTCCAGATGCGATTGTGGTCAGAGACAAGTGTCAGGTACTTACTGTAAAAATATTTACGTCTTACATAGATGCGTTATTCACGGTTCGTTTATCGGCGCTGATGAATGTTAACATGACCTCCGCTCGTTTGTTTCATTTCTAGTGCCCACGATTACCTGCATTGGATCCCCGACTGAAAATAGAAGCTTACCAAAAGATGATGAAGCCGAAAACCCAACAACTCAAAGAAAACTTGCTTGTTCCCTTAAAGGTTGACTCCAGGACATTATAACAAAAAGTTTACAGAATTACCTATATGAAGGTACAATCAACAGTTTATTTTAGAAACAAAATATAAATAACATTTATATTTATCAACGTGAATAAAGCATTAAAATTGGCACACAAAATAAATGCATTAGAAGAACCTAGTTTAACAATTTATTAAACTGTGGAGTCCACATGATTAAAATTGTGATTAGAATTTGATATTCCATTTGCCTCTGGAGGCAGTTTTCCATTTAGAAGTCCAGTTATTGCTGCATCATCTTTCTCATCTTGAGTTCGAGCTTTCTGCAAATTTAAATGACACGAATGTAAATACATTAAACATAAAAGAAAAGGGGAATATAACTTCCAATTATGTATAATTTGATTACATAGCATATTTATAGTGCCCAAATCACATACTTTTAGCGATTCTTTCGTGTGTCTGTAGATAAACGTTCCAGGAATCATCAGCATGGAAGATAAAGCCAGACACCATCCAAATACTTGAGCCCATAACGGGTATTCATACTTCTTGTTGTAAGTCAATGGCTTGTAATTAATTATTGAGCAAAGTAGTATTGTCTACAAAGTAATTGCATAAAAGACAATAAAAAGACAAATTAGTTTTGGGCAGTTAGCCTTTCTACTCACAAGTGTCCCTCTGTGAATTTGTATTCATATTCCAGAAGAGATGTTGTTTGTGCCTAAAAATGTGTGCTATTTTCTATTTACCATTGTTAAGATGGGAGTCAAGTAGTGCCATGCCAGAAGAAGCCAAAGTCTTGGCGAGTATCCCACCATTTCCTTAATATTCTCGGTGAACTTTCCAATGCCATATACCCAAGCGATGGCTATACACTCGCTGAACGCGACCTACCACAGACATACATGGGTTATTATGATCTCTCGTTCGGAAAAACAAAACTATATCATCAAAGCAGCTCTTAGGACAATGTAATATCTGCTGTAATTTAATTTTACCCATAATATAGACATTCCACTGGCGGAATAGTAGTCAAAGAGCTGGAAAACGTACATTCCTCCCTAATTGAATCAGAATGCGAAAATAAACACTAGTGACAATTTCAGCGTGGAATAATTAGCATTCTCTGTGTTACACAATAATTGGCACCGTGTGTGCACGTTTTAATCTGCTATTTAGGTAATTAGCAAGCAAACGGAGAGTAAACCGTGTGAAAGAATAACTTTTGGACATTGGCTTACGCTGGTGACCATGGACAGTCCCAGAAGATATGAGACCAGTGCAACCACTGCAATAAAAACTTCCCGTCTCTGACCCACTCGGAGAATGTGCGGGACAACATCTGAAAATGGAAAGCGAAGGGATTTGAGCAAGTTGAAATAGTGGCCAGTTCAGAGGAATTTTAAAACGTGTATATTAATAAATTAAAAGAAATAATTTGACGGAAGAGAGATGTTGAAATAAATTTATTGGGACATTTGTAATGTCCAGTAATTTTCCTACCAACAATGGCCGTGATAAAGCCTTCCACTTGCACGAATTGTGAATCCAATCCAATTAAAATAATCATAAAAAAGAACAGGCAACTCCAGAGAGGCGCAAATGGCATCTGTGCGAGCGCTTTGGGGTAGGCAATGTAAACTAATCCTGGCCCACTCTCGGCAACTTCAGAAACGCTAATTCCTTGTTCGACGGCCATGAATCCTAGTGCGGAAAACACTACGAAGCCAGCATACAAGCTTGTTCCACAATTGCAAGCGGCGATAAAAGTACAATCCCGCATGAAATTGTAGTGGAATTTGTTGTAAGATCCCAGGGCTATCATGCAACCTAGTGCAACCGCGTAAGAAAACAGAATTTGAGTCCCAGCATCAATCCAGACCTTGAAAATGGAAATTGATTATAAGTACATACATGGTATCAGCAAAAAATTTCAATTTTGTAATTGCTATGCACTCAACATAATTGGTACATGTACTAATGAGTACTTAATCTGATAAAAATGGAATTCCTAAAGTTTGAAAATTTCCATTACCTGGCCTTGAAACAACATGGAAAAGTCTGGGGTTAAGTAATACCGGATGCCCTCCCAAGCTCCTGGCAGCGTAATTCCACGAATCAGTAAGATAGTCAGCATAACGTACGGGAATGTAGCTATCCAGAAAATTTTAACCTTTTATTTATTCACAAAATATCTATACATGTATGCCATTTTTTCTTGAACACGTGGGAGTAAACGAATTCTCATTTCACTTTCCCTTTTCAAAATAAATCCCTACTAAACATAGGCGAAAACGAAGATATGATTATGACTGACTGCTTCCTACGTAATATGTCTTTTTCTTGGACATCGACAACACAAAGCTTTCACCTTCTCGACTTTCCTCTACAACAGTTCTCCTTGAATATTAGTTATACAAACGTCGTACTATGCTAAATGCTAGACTAGAGTGTATGTATAAGTATAAGACAAACATATACCTGTAAAATACACAACTTTTCCTGACGACTTGACTCCCTTCCAGATACAAAAGTAGACAAGGATCCATGACAGAAGGAGGGTTCCAGCCAGCTCCCATTGAATGGATCCAACTTCGTCAATTCCCCCACTAATGCCAAGAACCCGGTTTCTAGCTTGCCAAAACGCCAAAACATATTTAAACAAGGTGCTTATGGTGTACTCAATCAAACACTTGACGTAGAGTTTTTAAATGCACAGTGCAACGCAACGCTTGCAATGTTTGTATTGTTGTAAAATTTAGCAATCGTCCTAATTCCAACTACATCAAACTACGTCAGCACTCTTGGGAATATACAGGGAAAGAGTGGGCACGCGTCATTGTAATTTCTACGGTGGTTCAACTGCAAAGAAGAACATTCGAGTTTGGAGGAACACATGTAACTTTTTAGTATGCACTTTGCTTACTCCCAATACTCCACAGCAGCATCTCTCATTTCCCCAGTGCGACTTGAATTAACTGTTGCGTTGGCCAGTGCCCCTGGCTGGAAACAGTTTTCCGTGTTCCATGCATTTCCACAAGTGGCCCATGGAAGTTGGGTAGTGAAAGAGGCAAAAAAGTAGTGTACTGCCCATGCCAAGATTACAATGTAGTAAATGTTGAGCAGAAAGCAGATTACTGTGGTGGCGTACCCAATTCCTGAAAAAAGTTATATTATGAAGGTTGCTTTCTTTAACTATGTAATTTAGCTATGTAAACTTTAAAAAATAAATCAAGACTAAGAAGAACAAATATTTAATGTAATGTTGAAAGCAGGAAGCTATACAACGAAAGGTACCACCCAATGTACATATTTTACATACCTGCAAACCACGGCGCAACTTTAGCCCAAACAGTTATTCCTCCTTCAGAAGTATATTGGCCTATTGCAATTTCCATAAAAAACATAGGGATGCCAGCCGTTATCAAGCAAACAAAGTAGGGGATCAAGAAAGCACCTGCAAAAAATGAAGCCATATTACATACAAAATACATATTTCATATTTATAATATAATAATATGTTTTGTTTTTCACCAAACGTCAAAAGCCTGCACATTTGTAGTATGACATAACGAAGCGTAAACGTGTAGTAAAACGAAAAGTCTTGTAGTTAAAGATTCATGTATAATGAATGGGGTTATGGAACCTGGAAACTAGAATCTCGTGTTCAAATAATACGATCGTATGTTTGGTTGATGTGTGTCCTGTGTTAAACGAATTGCTTTGATGTCCTGTTATCCTCGCCATTTGTGAATAATTTATGAAGGTATCTCTAGAACAAATGTAGTTTGTGAGTGGAAATGCGACTAACCTCCACCATTTTTGTAGCAGAGATACGGAAACCTCCATACATTCCCCAAGCCGACTGCAAAACCGATGGTTGACAAAACGAATTCAATTTTCCTATCCCATTTTTCACGCTCCCGATAGTTGTCCGTTGTAGATTCTCTTCTGTCTTCTATGTTGACCACCATTTCTCAAGATGAGCTAAGTGTGCCAGAAAATATGGAGTTTCGTGGGACCGAGACTTTATTTCCAATGTTTCTGGTCTGACTTCTGAAGAAGAGTAAAAAATTTCTTTTTCTGCACCTCAGACTGTTTGCTCAGACGGCTTGTTTGGTAACACATGTTACATAAAGGACTATAAAACTGGTTCTGGATGAAATGGAATTATGAAATAAAGCCAATCACATCTTGTGTCATGGACAGAAAGGCTGCTTGCGTTCATATTCGATGACATCAGTAATTGCATGCACTAACGTACAGTCCAGCATTTAATTTGACAAAGATGGCCTTTTACCAGTCACCATCATCCATTTACGAGTTTTTTGGTTGAGTCGTTATCTACGCACCCATCCATTTATAATTGGGAGTGTACGAAAATGATGGGATTCATATACAATGCAACTTACAGTTTTTTGTCGGCCTTCCTACATAATCTATTAAAAGAATGAATTCAAGTGTTGTGACCTTGATAAATAATAACTTAAACCCTTTCGTACTTCGTCGTACGCGTAACTTTGTCTTCTTCCAGGCATAGAAGATGAATTTTTGTAATCATTGAATAAAGCCGTAAGCTATATTACTCTTGCGAACACTGCATCATCAGCGTCATCAGTCATCACATTATAAATGAAATGACATTCCATAGAAGAAATTATACTTTATTTAACAGAAGTAATAATGTATTTGTTTGAACCGAAACAAAAACTAGAGGCTAGAAAAATTTATGAATTTATCGTAACAATACGTTAAAGATGTATCATGTGGGCACAGTTATATAATGCATGACTAATTGAGTTTTTGTTTAGGTAATGCATGATGGAAATTTTTAAGGCTGAAGTACATACCTAAGTGCTATACGTTTTGAAAGTTTTCCATTCGGATGGAACTCAGATTAAATAAGTCATACCAGTTTCTCCGTGTGCCCCTATTAAAGGATGTAATGAAGATGCAGTGAAAAGTTTTTTCTATTAGTAAATACCTACGAACGAATTTGGTGAAAACTACAAGTTCATGAAACCTACAAAATTCTATTACGCTTTAGGAAAAACAAATGCATACCTAAATGAACAAGGATACTGGTAGGCCACTGTCAATGAAAGTTGTTCGTCTATGTCGCGGCAAATAATTGCATTGAAATTCATTTGGTGAATAAAGTTGTGTTTTATTTAAACATTTCTAATTAAAATATTCTAAAGTTTATTCTACGGAACATCGTAAGAATATTTTAGTTTTCCTATATCACAAGGCACACCAGCCAAAACGCAAGCGCCACATGTGCGAAGCATAAATAAATATAGTGTTTATGATGTAAAGTTTGATATCGTCAATTGTGCATGAACCAAAAGTTCTTTCATCTCAATTAAACTCTGGAGTATTTTTAGCACCTTTTCATCCTGCAGTGAGATGCTTAGGCCAAAGACTATGTTGCTCGTAATTATTGATGAGCTGTTGCTTTTGCCATTTTCATATTTATCATATCATCACTAATTATAGGGCAAGATCACAGGGCCAATCTTCAGATCTCTAATGGCAGGTTATAAACACGCCGTTACCTGTATCTGGAATAGGCGTTCGTTTCTGTATATCAGTCAGTTTCTGTAGGATATTCAAGTCTAACCGTTATCATCAAAGCTCAACATTATTAATTGCTGTTACTGGTGTAATATTCAATATGTATTGTAAAAGCATTTTCACACTTTGAATATCAATGTTTTGACACATATTACACCATTTATTGTGTGCTTTTGATTAATGTTCACTAGAAATATAAATTGTGTTGTTGCAATCTTTATTTTTAGTCAAAGATCTGATGTGAGGTATTTCTTTCTTGTTTGGGTAGTCCTTCCCTATTCATCTTCTATACCACTATAGCCCCTTTAATTAGTAGCACGAACGTCACAATCTGCCAATCCATACAAAGTTAATACCCGTAAGTAACCCACACTTTTTTTCAAGAAAGTGGACCAATGGACGATGAAATCCTAACTACAATTATTACGTATGTAATGTCATTACAAATTTTCAGAGATATAGATAGATACATATATATATTTTCCCTATATGGCATACATTGCAGGATAGTTTTCTGATGTTGTTAAGAAAATAGATTTTTATTGATCTTATTTTGTATTTATTTATATACCCATGTACATACCTTTACCTAATTTCATTCAATTTTCCAGATAGATTTCACTTGCCTTAATTTGCCTATAAAATAATATCCAAAGGAAGTCATAGTTGTTGTAGACAATTGCTCTGATTTTTCTATCTTAGTTCTATGTTAGCCTAGTTGTAAAATTGTTACGTTTCGCGGAATGAAGACTTCAATTTAATGGAAATATGATATCTGAAACTCGATTATAGTAACTACCTACCTATTTAAGATTTAGATAATCAATACTTTTCTTCCATGTTCATAAATTCTATTGATGAATTATACCTTGTTAAAGGCTATACAGTGCCCTCTTCTTCGCAATTCCAACACGTGCATTTCATTTCAAGCCGAGCCATTTCATGCATAGAATCCATAGTAAATAGATAGAAAATATAGCCACTTAGCTATATTGACAAATCTTGCCTTTTTCCTGTTTTGATAATGCATGCTAGCACGTACATTTTGTGATTCAATTAAAAACAGATTTAGTATCAAGTAAGCTAGTCCATGGAATATAATAGTAGGTAGTTAAGCTCCGAGTCTTACAACAGTAAACTTTTTAAAAGCCCAATATGCACGTGTTTATCAATGTACCCCTACAGTTTTCTCTTATTTAGTTATCGTTGTAGTGCTGGAATCTGGAAATGAAATAGCACCTAATATAATATGGGACAATAAATGCAACTCTTTCCAACTTACGCACTAGATACATAATTGCATAATTGTTGTCGGAAAATTTTTATGGTTCACCAAATTTCTGTTGATTGAGAAGAATAAAAATGCCATGTACATTATAAACTGTACGTGCCCAACAAAAGAACGCATGTCCTCTCATAAATAAAAAGTCAGATTCTTTCAACAACTCATTCATCTTTGGCTACGCATTGACTTTACATCAAGCCGATTTATAAACTGCGTTGTGGAATCATTTATACGAAGGCGGAATGCGCAATTATATAACTACTTCATATATATATATATATGTTTAATTTTCAAATTTTGTGTAAGCTTTATTGACATGAAACCAACCAACTTACTCAGCTAGATAAAAGAATTTTCATTATAACTTTGTATGGATGGTAACTTAACACACATATATATATATATGGTTTAGAATCCATAATTATGGCAAGCACAGCTAGCCGAACTCAATATATACCTTATTTATTTATAGTGAAAAACATAATCACTTCATTATTATAAAATACACGCACACAAAGATGAAAGTATCTTAATAATATAAAATTACAATCAGTTTGGCTTAAGCATCCCTTGTTGTATACATTACTCGGGATGACCATTGAAAAATAACAAATAAAACAATGAGTTAACACAAATATAGTATACGCTTTCCCACTGGAAATTGAAAATAAATCAACTGTTAGCAAATACTTTTGCCGACCACGATAAAAAATGTAGACATATTTATAAATACGTAGGTTTACTATCTTTACGGTTCGATGAGATCATTCGCCATATTATGTACATACTTATAATTCCTTTCCTGGTGAACTTTTTTTCACAAGTACTAAAACAGATTTGGAAAGCGTTATATTAGGTAATTATTGTATAACAATATAACCATGTAAAATTGCATCACACTTTTATAAAGTTTTCGTCAAATGAAGCATGCTATTTCAAACAAACCGATCCACGACCCGCATTTTTTTACATCGAGACTTTATGCAATACCAGCATCTCTGCGGATTTGGCAAGAGGATGAATTCATTTACACGTAAATTACTTTTTGTTACTAAGTCTTTAGCGCAACTCCACGGTATCCAGTCCTGGGATTTCAAACACGGATGAAACATGAGTGTTAGAACTTTGCTTTCTAGCAGAGTTTTCTCCAGCCACACCTCCTGAGGCCTTTTCTATGATCGTGCTGATCCCTGCAAAGAAGATGGCACAAAGTGTTAATAAAAATGAATTGCATTAGTGACATGGCTAAAGCAATTGTCATCTTTTGACACTGAAATGACATTTTAAAACGCAAGTCATGTACGAAATGGGACGGCAATCATGCGTGCACAATGGGACAAAACAGTGTGATATATAGAGATGTAGGGAATGAGTTCACTTACGTCTTAGTCTCGGAAACTTTTCAGAGAGCTCCAACAAAGTTTTTCGATTGCATACAAAAACCACAAAAATTGCAATAGCTTGCAGAATGTTAACAAGGTCCAGAAACTTCCAGATCCAGTGTACTGGCTTTCCTGTCTCAGAGCAGGCCCAAGATATAACTTCAAATATCCATGTAATTCCGGCAAGCATGAAAAGTTTTGCGAAGAATCGTATCCTGTAGAAAAGAGACAAGGAAGACTTGAAAAACATTTACTCATAATGTTCACACAGTACATATAGTAGTTCGCAGACGTACATGTATATTTGATATTCGTATAATATGCACCTTTTCTTTACGCGTCATTATTAGATAAGTACTGAAAACTACTCAACTGTCTGTGTACGTGATACAAAAACTGCCACATTTACAGATTCTATTATAGAAAGAAACGACGGAAAGTTTAGGACAAAATGTGTTTGTCGAAGAATCTTACAGTAATAATTCGCTGTGGTTCATATGTTTAGTGCAAAGTTCGACAGTTTTGTATATAGACAAATACAGCGAAAAAAGATTATTTTTACCATCAAAGAAATAATGGGCCAATTCTATATATGTTCTACGTACCGTGAAACTTGGTATTATTTATTTAATTACCTAATATCAAATCTACTTTCGCTACTCTTATGTACTTCGACAGTACAATTTATTATAAAGTAATTTTATGACGTGGAAGCACTAAACTCAAGAATTGCATTGCATAAGACGGTCTTAGTAAGACATTTATATACTCTGAAGGATCTCCCTCTAGAGTCCAGACTTCACTTACTTGTGCTTTAACATGCTGCTCTTCATTCCACTCAGCTTGGCAACTTTCTGACTTTTATAGACTAGGTATAGCGTGGAAGGGAAAAGTATAAGGTTGCAACCAAGAAGAACGGAAATTGGTCCAAAGAGATATGGCAAGTCTGCAGATTTGTCCAGGGTGCATCGAGTTACCCCATATCTTGGTATTATCACGTCACTGTCGGGATCGTCTCTGTGAACGCAAGATGAATAGACGTATAGCATAAGTTTTCCTTTTCATACTGTCTAAATCATTCGCATAACAACTAGCTAATGATAGTTGCCGCGATTGTTGATTGGGGTCCTTCACTGTTCGCGATAAGACATTTTCGGCCAGGGAAAAAACATACACCCAACTCCGAATTCTATTTAAAACTATCCCAACAAGATATTTGATGCATTCCCTACAAGATCATTCAAAAATGCACACACCAATACACCCACCACATGTTCTCCATGGACAGCCCCCTCCTCTCTTTCCCATTAAAAATTTTGAATGGGCGATTTTGCTCCTAATCTGACCCGAGCAAATCGAGCCGGTGACCTGATGTCAGACTTTAAAACGGCAACCAAATGAATGGCAGTAACAAAAAATGACAAGTGGCATGTTCAGAAGGAGACATGCAATTTTAATAGGCGGAAAACATTTAATACCATCTCATAGCCGAACGGTTGGGCAGATTTTCTTGAAATAAAATTTAGTGACACTCTGAAAAGGCGAGAATGAGTGCTCACACCGAAAATATTTTAAAATGTCAATTATTCATTCAGGTTTGACTCATACACCTATGAAAAATGTTTTTGTTTCAATGAGTATAAAACTAACCACTGGGATTTGAGTTATCATGTATGTATGAAATAAAGTATGCTTGTCACAAATATCAATGAAATGACTTCAAACAGACCATTGGGAAAATGTTTACATATATCAATAAATTGATTTGAAATTTAAATCATGATTAGGTAAATAACAGATAAAAATGCGATGGTGATATATTTGTTTTAGTAATTTACGATAAATTAAATAATAATTTATATGAAAACAACCTATTATTAATATATTACGTTTTAGCAATGTTGCCTATTTATTATTATTATTTAAATATTTTAAAATAATCTGTTTTCCAAGATTGCGCATTTTGTCGTTTATTTAAATTTTATTATTAAACGATATTTTTAATGTTTGCAGGTGAAACTATTTATTACATTATTAAAAATGAATTAATTATGCTTGGAGTTAATTAATTGTCTGTTGCTGTTTTGTTTATTTGTAAATAAGGAATTTTATTATTATTTTGGACAATTTTGCTAAATGATAACTCAAATCCCAGTGGTTAGTTTTATACTCATTGAAACAAAAACATTTTTCATAGGTGTATGAGTCAAACCTGAATGAATAATTGACATTTTAAAATATTTTCGGTGTGAGCACTCATTCTCGCCTTTTCAGAGTGTCACTAAATTTTATTTCAAGAAAATCTGCCCAACCGTTCGGCTATGAGATGGTATTAAATGTTTTCCGCCTATTAAAATTGCATGTCTCCTTCTGAACATGCCACTTGTCATTTTTTGTTACTGCCATTCATTTGGTTGCCGTTTTAAAGTCTGACATCAGGTCACCGGCTCGATTTGCTCGGGTCAGATTAGGAGCAAAATCGCCCATTCAAAATTTTTAATGGGAAAGAGAGGAGGGGGCTGTCCATGGAGAACATGTGGTGGGTGTATTGGTGTGTGCATTTTTGAATGATCTTGTAGGGAATGCATCAAATATCTTGTTGGGATAGTTTTAAATAGAATTCGGAGTTGGGTGTATGTTTTTTCCCTGGCCGAAAATGTCTTATCGCGAACAGTGAAGGACCCCAATCAACAATCGCGGCAACTATCATTAGCTAGTTGTTATGCGAATGATTTAGACAGTACACTAATATTGCATATAATATGCTACATAACCTTGGCTGCTACATTCAGAAGATTGTATAAAATTATACACCTGTTACACTACTGCTGCTAGTAGCATAATAAACTAATCTCATGATCAGAGCAACAAGCAAGTTGAAATTACCCATAAATTTTCTGTAGAATGAGACCAACAGACACGATGGTAGCTGGAGTCCCTACTGCAAATGCAGAGTAGCATAAAAAGCGTAGGATTTCCTTTTTTCGGCCGGGATATGGATTTAACGATCTAGAATATACCAAAAACAAATAAAAGTGTCGCCTGGAATTTCATACTTGGGGGAAAGAGAAAGCTCTTGTTGTAATCGTGATGATAAGGGCACAAGTACACGCTGTTGCCGTACCAAGTTTTCTGCTCATAGTTATAATAGCAGGGAATGTAATAAAATAATAAAATACCTGAAGGTCCAGAAAACGTCAAAGTTGAGGGCAGTCAACCAAGAGAAGCATGATATGAAAAAGAAGTGACAAGCAATGCCTAAAAGGTGGCAAAAATATATAAAAATAAGTCCGTATTTATATCTCACACTTCTTAACTTGACGTTATGAAACGAGAACATTACATCATGAGATCGTGTAACACGTGATCACAGGAAACATTATTATGATCTTGAGTTTTGCAGTGGTGCCGCAGCTGAAAGTTTATATTTTCAAACCTACCAACTAATGTACAGTCGTAATCTCCAGTGGACAAGTGTGCAGTACTGAGAAATATGAATGTCAGCAAAAGCGACAGCACATATCCTAGAAACGTCCATCCATGGACGTTCTGACGATTCCAAAGAAGGGCATACACTACAACTGTCAGGAACAGGAAAACAGACGCCACCAGCATCGCCACAACGTATAATAGATTGATGTTACCCTGAAACAATTTTATTAAGTCTGGTTGTGAAATTGACATATCTTTCCTCCAGGATCTTGATCACACTGCACTTCAGTGAAATATTGAACATACTTGATTTATGACGTTCTCATAACAAGCAGTTATTCATCACCCTCGTATGTATGTACCTTATAGGTACCTACTGAACTATCATAACTCAAAAAAATAATCAATATCACATACATTAGTAGATTCCGTGTCTGGATCATCTAGAAAGCCCGTACACACCAGCATCACAGTGTCCATCTCATTCCCAGAAAATTGTCCAGATACGTTACCAGAAGAGGATTCATTTCCACCCATGAAGTTCATTGCTCCATCCACACAATACTGCCCGGATGGAACTTCCTCCCAAAGATTACGGCCTAGTTTCATTACAGCTTTTCCATTGTTCAAAATACGGAAGCTGTAACAACGATATAAGGTTAAATAACGCATACCTAATCAAAGTGATGATAGCGTGTTCTCATTTCTTCTTCTTGTTAGAGTTCAACTTGGCAGCAATGAAATGGTTAGAACGTATGTATTACTACAAACTTTTGATACAAGTTCAACCGAGTGTTAACGGTTAATGCAGAAATGTGAATAATAACATAAATATTTGCACTTTTCTAGGGGAAAGTAGCACACACTTGGCATGTACCAAGCTGGTGTGACATATCCGAAGAGAAAATATTTGAACGTCATGTTTTAAACTTACGGGGAAGCTTCCATCCCATTATACTCCTTGAGGGTCATCAGGAAAAAGCCCCCGTCACAAAAGTGTTTGGGATGAGCAGCACTATAGCGTACATTAACGTTGGCGGCATGGGTAGCTTCCATTTTTTCATATTTATCTTCGTGGTGGTATAGAGAAGGCTTCCATCTGTTTTCTTCAGACGCAGAACAGACAAGAACGTTCTCGCTCAAGTACTCCTTCAAGTCCCACACTTTTCCAGGCTCACAGCATTTTTCAATGCAAGCACTCGTTTTTGACGAGCAACGTGGCTCGCAAATTTTCAGGGAAATGGAGACTGTGCCATTTCGTGTGTTAACACTAAATTGAGGAAAAAATGTAAATTGGATGATTGTTCAAGACATAGTCTATTTATGTGCTGTGTAAATACACACACTAGACAAATTTACACTCGTTAATCAGCATAATATCAGAGAGCATAATTTACTTTGGGAGACCTGTTGCTAGATGAAAGTCATTTTTATTTATAAAAGAAAACATTTCTCCAACTTACCCTTGCAAACAGTATTCCTCTTTGGAATAGTATGCCTTGTCATGTAATAGGTATCCACTACGGAACAAAGTTAACACTTGCCTCAAGTTTGGTAAATTTTGTGACGCATTCAGACTAGATGCACGTCCTTTCTCCGACTCACAGAGGAAGTGACTCTGAGTGACAAGCCTGCACAGATGAAACCATAGATTGTATATGTTACAATGTAAATACAAGCTCAAAGATGTGACATTTCACTTCAAATGTATACATATCTACATACATACATATGTACACTACATACATACATAAAAATGCATTATTTAAATTAAGGACTCCATTATATATGGAACCTTTAATCATATTCAATTCAATTTGCCAAAAATTGGCAACTTTTATGATCATATTATTGCCACTCTGGTGGTTTTCTAAAAAATATATAAGAAGAACTGAGCCGAGTTTTCTTACTTCACTTGAATTGTATCCTCAGTGGAGTTATTTAGATCAGATTGGGATATAAAGCTTCGAGGAATTTCAACTTGGCTCCCGAGAGAGGAGCCCTCACATCTTGGTAGACTAGTGAAAACGTTAGGCTGAGCACTTGCCGCCTTATTGAACAAAAATACTAACATGCACACTTTAAAGGTCGGAAACACATGATAACGGCGGTTATTTGAAGAACTTTGTGTCCTCGAATGCACTGTCATTTTGAATGAAATGTTTTCCATTGACAAAAGAGTAGATTCCAATCTTCTGCCCAAGTTGACAATGAACAATGAATTATTTTCCAAATCAACTTTTTCGTCGTAACTCCCTCTCTTCAAGCAAGTTTTAGGATCGGATCCTCATACAAATTTCAAATTTATGAGACGCTGCAAGAATATAGCGTCATCGTCACTTTCAACAAAAAAAACAGACTTGTGTGAAATCTGACTAAAAATGACGATGATGAGACAAGATTATAATCGGCCACACCATGACGTTTTTTGCTCGTCTCAAAAAGACAAGTATGGACAAATTAGCTCTGTCGTCGTGAGTCGTGACTATAGGGCTGGCTTGTGGTTACAAATGCCGATTTTTTATGAAGATAAATAATGTGTTATTTACTTTTTTACTGAAAAAATCCCTCATTTGTGCAGAACAGCGCAATGGCCACTGGCCATAAACTGTTTCTAGTAGTATGGTTTTGCTGTATGTGCTTAGAGTATCATTTGAATGAGATAAAAGGTACGTGATTCATGATTTCATGATGCGTTTTCTTCAGCTCGTTCACCGTACCTACTCTACTATCTGCGTGTACAATATTGTCCAAAAAGACACAGGGGAACGGTCTTTCATTTTTGTGCTATTTAAGTTTACGGTATAGACCTCTTAGACACGTATTTTTTGTGTGTACTAGTACGCATGCATGGAAGAAACGAAATTTACCAGCAGACCAATGTATCGTATTCCTAGCGCATTCCAAGATATCTAAATTTATCAAATAATTCTTTTGCATTTCTTAAAATGATAGCTTATACATACAGATGGTGTATGCAAGCAAGGGACTGGAACCGACAGATATGCTTATTATTGACTCTACGGGACCACTCATCACTTAAAGACACGATAACTTCATAATAGCCTAGTCATTTTATCCTAAATCGTTACTTTGTACGCTGTGTAGGTATAATTATGTATTTATGTACATATGAATATGAATCTAAAGAAAAGTTGTTATACCTATTATGCTGTTTGTTTATAAGAGTAATGTATTTTTTCTAAAACAACCAACTCTCTTTGTCACATGTAATGTATTATGACTTTATATTTTTTGTAAGAAGGATGTGCCTTTCATGTCAAAGTCGAAGTTCATATACAAGTCCAGCATGAGATTATCTCTAAAATATTATCTGTATAGGTATATTATTTTCTTACCAGAATTTATAGTCGAACCAGGAATTGCAGAAAATGTATGTTTTGCGTTTGATTTCGTGTGACACATTGACATGTGTTTGTGCACGAATGCACACTTTATCACGATATTATTTTTTTCTAAAAAGTTATGTTATGCTCCAGATGCACAGTCCCTTTTAGTAGGTGTGTGTTTTATTTTTAAAATATATTTATGGAATGTATGCAGCATAATGTTCCTTTCTCTAACAAAGTAGCATAGAATTATTTTTGTAACGTTCCATCTGCAAAGTTTCTACAAGCATGAATTTGCTATCGTATAAGTCATCATTAGCACTAACTTTGCTTAGGTTTATAAGAATATTAATACCATTACTACCCCGAATAATTAAATACATGAAATATATAATGGGAAATACCCACATAGTATCAACATGCAATGTTGTAGTTTCGCCTAATTACCGTATAACGAGGATTCATTTGGACAAGTGAAATCAGAGAAGGAAAAATATGGTTCATACTTAAAAAGCATTTGGTGGATTGATCATTGAAAGTAGATAGTCCATATAAATTCCCTTGGACAGACACGGACAATGTAGAATATAGTATTCCTCACGCTTTCGTGTATATCCAGACATGGCTAGAACCGCGGTTTTAAAGTAAAAAAACCACGAAAACGGTCAATAAAGGTTTTTAACGGTTTTTATGGTTTTTAACGGTTTTTAAAGGCTTTAATGGTTAAAAATGGATTTTAAAATTAAATCATGCTATTAGCTGGTTACCATTGAAATCCCTACTGCCTGACATTCTGGAGCGAAAAATTAAAGCTTTCACATGAGAAAATTTATGCATATCTGATCGTGACTACACTTTACCAAGCATATTATGCTTTATGAATATTGAACAGAAAGCAAGTTCATTATTACAGAAAGACAAGAACAAACGATCATTATTAATTCATTAACTTTTTGATTGTGCTTGATAAATGAATTCAAATGACTTTTTAAGTTCGTAAGTTGTTAATTAGTTTGTTTGGCACTGACAACGTCACGACACAAACAGTTAACATGAAACGGCAGCGCAGACAAAAAGAAGGGTTATCATTACCACTTCAAATTTGCGTGAAGGTTTACGAGAGAATCGTTCCTCAGGATGGTTAAGGTTATCTGGGATGTACTATTCTTTGAAAATTTTCATAGTATATATTGCATCAGCCTCCGGATCATGAATACCGTTTTGTATGTCAATATTATAGAAATGATAAACCAGCGACCTTAGACCAATTGTTCCACTCTCCTTCACATAATGTTCATGCAGGTCAAATACTTCAAATTTTCCTTTAGACATGTCAAGTGCCACGTTCTTAGACAATGATGAGCAGGTGAAGTTACAAATTCAGCTTGTTTTGTTGTAGTTTTGACAAGTAAACACAAAGAGCACAACGAAAGAGCATGATTCATAGTCGCGCGGATTTATGTTTCTATGACACATAACGGTATAATGTTATTTTATTATTGACCATTTTAACCGTTAAAAACCACAAAATGGGGTTTGAATTTGACCATTAAAGACCGGTCAAAAATATTTTTGACCGTCCGCTATTTTAACCGCAAGCCATGCCTGTGTATATCTAAATACAAAAAGGTTTCATATTCAGCGAGTCTCAAATAACTTTCGCCAACATGTATCATCTTTTCATGAAAATATTCAGCTCAAAATAACCTTGCCCGTCAGCCAGCTTCAGTTTGCAATGTGACGAAAGAACATTCCATATTCTGATCACAAGCAGTAATAAGTGATAAGACGTATATTTTTAGTAAAACAAGTAAGATGCTGTACTGAATTAGCGGAAGAAATTGAATACACACGTACCTACTAAACATATCGGAATGTTGGGTTTATGATTTACGACGACAAAAGCTGCTGTCGTGCCAATCTATTATTGACAATCACCTATAAGAATGAAGCATGCTAGTATGTGGACGTATGATCGGTGTATCCATTTTCATGGTACAATGTTCATTCAGACAGGAATGTCCCATGTCAGTCAGTGTACATCTCTGTATTCCGAGCTCAGGACTTGGAATTCAGAGGCCTCAATGACTCGGAATTCAGAGTCATGGACTACGATTTCCTAGTAAAAAAACAATATTGGACTCGGAATTCCGAGTCCTAGCTGCAATCACAGATGATATCTATGTATCTATGCAATGATGGGTTTTTACAACTTTATCCCGTTTTTTAACAATGTTCCGCACGGTAAAAAAAATTCCAGCACGGTGAAAAGTTTCTAAATTCGACTAAATTTATATTTCAAGAATAAAAACCCCATTACTCCTCCACAATTTCCATTACTCGACGATTTTAAACATTTTTTAATGAAAATCAGGGTTTTTTACGTTTTGACTCGGAATTCCGAGTCCGCATCTCTGAATTCATAGCCCATGGCTCTGAATTCCGAGTCCTGAGCTCGGAATACAGAGATGTACACTGACTGCATGTGCACTTGTCAAAACACATATTTCACTTGAATGGAGCTATATGGTAGATCCTTTAATGATAATTCATGTTGAGTCTACATAATCATTCAGCAACCAATTTTGACTTCACTGGAGAGAGACATGTTATCATCGTTGAAATAAATACTTGTGACCTTTGAGGCTTATAGATTAACCAAGATTAAGAAATGATCCCTAATAATATTGTGTAGAACAAGTTTATTTATATGCTTATTTGGTGTTCCTGGTCTATAACATTTGTGTATTCAATGTATAACCTATTTATATTTCATGCAGTAGTCACCTTAGCTCATTCATTCTATTCCCATTATTATATTGGAGTTACATATTCTCTGGCATGAGTAAATATCGAAGCAAATTAATGTGACTGTGCTTAAAATCTATAATATAGATTCTTAACTAAGAATGTCATTTTTCATAAAACATGAGCTGCATAATATCATCGAAAATTGTAAGTCCTTATTTTATGGTTATCAGCAATGGCTATTTTCCACAATCTTACAGTGCCGAAGAATGCAAGAGAAAGGTGTTTCTGCAGGGGACGATAAGGTAAATAATTTTCAATGATAGGGAAGTAAGTAACATTGAAAAATGAACACTAATATAGTAAATACATTGGGGCGACGAGAGAACTATTAAAATGGGGAATTTTGTACAACATCTTACACAATGGAAAGAAGATTTATTATACGAACATATTCACAAAGGTTGAAAACTGGATCAATATCTGTAGCATGTGCATGTAAAAAACTAAGAAGTTAAGTATACCAAAGTTCAAAATATCGATTATTTATTAATATAAGTCCAAAGTATTACACGTTTATGTTTTGATTTTGATGCTAAATTTTGGGGCTTAAGTTCTTTAAACTTAACTGATAGCAATATACACTACCATGATTCTAATGAGGCGTGTATACTGATAACAAAAGGCATTTTTCATCGCATTCTTTCTTGGCATCATTCTTTCTTTTTTCGTTGGAATTGGAAGCATCCTTTTGTGTTTGCGAATAACTTCATCAAAAAGTTTCCGGGACAGTCAAGATAGCAAAATTTTAAGGTGATGGTAAAATGACTGCGGTAAACTTTAGAAAATTGTTGATTTATTGATCCTGGAGCGAAATTTTAGAGAAAATGTATCAGTAACAATAAAAATTGAACATGTAGTTATACAATTCTTCTCCACCTCACGTAATTCTATCTGGATTCAACTTTCAGACCATGGTTAGTGGGACATTGGATCTTACTTACATAAGGATGTTGTCATTTGTTTCTAACTTTGTAAGTTATCATCTAAAATGAGGTTACGCATATTAGATTTTGATACAATCTTTCGTACTTGTAAA
>CM023201.3:30260221-30312424 GCA_004115045.4 Sinella curviseta | reverse complement strand
ACAATGTATGGTAATATAACATGAGCGTTGAAAGCAATTTTATGACATTTTCTAAATGAAATACTGGAAACGAGAAAATTGCATGCTGTTCACATGTACAATCGCAAGATGTCCTTTTATTTTGGTAAAAAATCTATACTTTTGACTTTAGGTAACCGATTTTGATAGATGATTGTGAACGCGGTTCTAATATGTAAACATTCTTTGTTGGTGCATTTTAATAAAACACACATCATAAGCATATTCATCACTGTCTTTTTTCTCATAAGTCTGCATATATGCGAAGATGTACCTTGAATAATAAAATGCTTTCTGACCGTGAAAATGGCAAAGTTCTTTGACGGCCTGTTTGTGTACATTACCATATAGAACCTATATCTTGACTTGGCGTTAGTCAATGTTCTTGCTAGCCAAAATGCCATCGGTTTTTAACTTTGTACATGTGATGTATCTCCGAATTCCACTAGCTTCATTTTGACGATAAACAAATCAAGTAAAACACATTAATCTATATTACAGAACAATTGTGCAAGCTAGGTTTGACATAACGTAATTTTAAATCTACTATCGCTATATAGCAGCTGGAAGAAGACAAGTAATAAACATATTTTTGAACATCCAGATCTGTGTTGGTTATCATATTTTGTTTGGTTATGCTTTCAAATATATATTGCTTCATAACTTTCAAGTAATATCTATACAAAGCAACCATGCAGTCAGCAGCCACCCTGCACCTGACATTTCTATTCCACAGTTGCCCAAGTATGTACAAAAGTACACAGTAACGGTATAAGCAATTCGTATTTATGGGATAATTTTAATAAAACCATTTTCTCAACCTGCTTTCGTCCCTTCCGTTTCTGTCAGAGACAAATTACATTTGCATTTGCTTGTGAGCAAGATTACATACAGATCCAACGTAAAAAAAATCTAATATGAAACTTCTGAAATTATAATACTTATCTGGTTTTCACAGTAGTTGTTTGTCAGCTTGTCCTCCTCTAAACCCAATACTGGCAGCGTGGGTAGAAAGAGGACCCATATTGCTCGAGAGCAAACAGGAATTTATGTGCGTAAAGCTGCAAAATGCATGCTCTCAGCTCAACTCAATATATTATGATACCAGTAACAAATATCAGTAGATATTGCAAATATATTTCGTATGGCTCGTATCGTATCGTACGATGGCTCCTGGTACTGCTGGTGGTGAGCGGTTATATAATCTGTCACTTGATCAATAGGATCCTATACTGTTACATGCGCTTACCCATTGGCTTTACTTTTTTACTTTGAGAAAGGTTGGTGGGAAAGAAAGAAGATTCGGGTCGTCGCGTCAGTGAAAGGAGAGTAACAAAGCTTATTATCTCAGAAATTCTGTGGTACATTAACCAGTTCTATCAAAACTAATGGCCTCCTTTGAGTAGTGGCTTAGTGGCTTTTATTGGCATAACTGAGACCATTTAAATAACTCTTGGAAAGGTGATAAAAATGCGTACTTTATTTATGTCAATTGTCCGCCGATGGAAAAGTAAGTTATATACATATTTCCACCGAAATCGATGAATTACAATATGAATTATTGAATACGTCTTGAATGCTCTGAATAAATATTTATTTAGTATCATTAGTCATTTCTTGAGTATCAGGGATGTTAGCAAAAAAAGAAAACATACTTCATTTTATAAAAAGTACATACATGCTAATACTTGACTGCATTTTCACATCTATACATCCTGCAGGTTGTTGATATAATTCGAAAGTTTGATATTTTTATATTTGAGACTCAATACTCGGAACTTATTTTGAAAACTAACAATTTTAAATTAGAACAACATATTATATTGAATAGTAACAGTAAAATTTTCGTGGTTGCGGTACAAGATTGCCGCACATTTCACGTGTGATGTTCAATTTAACGACGAAGAAATTAGAAGGATGAATGGAAAACCTCGTCTTCCATCACACATACAAAAAACACACTTGGATATTCATCATCATAGCTATCTTAGCTCAATTGTTGATAATGTTGGCATATAGGATGCAAGGGAAGTTGAGTAACATTGGACTTGTGCCTGAGTATGATTAACAGGAGGGTCACTGAAGCCAATATGCTCATTGCCGAAATCACAGCCCATGCGAAACTTGACGGTCCTGCAGATAAAATGGAAAATACATAAGTAGTAACACAGTTTAGATGGTAAATACTTGGATGCTTTTTTGCGAACATGTCAGTATGTTTAAAAGGAATTTTCGCTTATTTTATACCAGGTGAAGCAGTTATTTTCGGATACGGTGAAATCATGAAATGCTCATCATCCCTCTCATCGCCAAAATGTCGCTCAAGATCAAGAACACCAGCGGGTGCTGATTTCATTAGCGACAGCTTATGAGATTCATATGGTGACGCATGCAATACAGACCGCGTTGACGACGACGACGACGTCTGCAGTTGGCATTCCGTTCTCCAGTCTGCAGGAATGAACCTTTCCACAAAACTAGCAAAATCTTCAAACGAGCAGCCGGTGGAGATCGTATTACAGACTGTTGTCGGATCCAGCCTATATGGGTTCCTTGTTGTGTCATTCTTGTAGAAAAGCTTTGTCAGAACAAAAAAAACACATTAAAATTTAAGACACACTAACAAGTTGTTAGAAAGTGACTTTGGAGAAAGTTTTGCTTACGCAACGATAACTTGGGTTATGGCAAGCCATATTTCGAATACGGGGTAATAGTGGATATGCATAACTTTTGATCATTTTGCACTTTTCTCATTGCGTTTTAAAGATTTATCACCGGAAGACCAGACTCATAAAACCAAAACGCCCTTTAACTTGACAAACATGATCTAAAAGTTTATCTTTTTTCTATAACGTCGCCCTCACAAGTGAGAACAATAAAATGAAGGCATTATCGCGTCTCGTGGAAATGCAGTAGGAGGAAGGTCGCATTCTACACTAAAATGCTTTTTATTTCATCGTATATTATCCACACAGACAACAACCAGTAACTAACCTCGACAAAAAAGTCGGTCTCTCCTGGTGTCTTGTGCAGCTCGACAATAAGAGCCGAGGCGTATGGCGGTACGTGCACTGGCTGGAAAAGGTTGAGGGAGTCGAGAATTGCAGAAATTGTAGAATCGTGACCAGAGTAAACATACATTTTTCTGTATGCAATCGGATCCTGATATGGACGAATCTCGTCCTCTTCTTTAGTGCTGTTGTCATCGTCGTGAAGATTCAAGTTGTCTAACTCAACTTTCGCTCTCATTTCCTCAACGAGTCTTTGGAATAGCGGTCCTATCTTAAGCCTTTTCATTTCCTCTGTCCTTGTATTCCACACAAAAGACTGCGCCTTGAAGTACTCCAGCTTTTCATACACTGTGTTATTTACCCACGACGGAAGTGTTAGGTTATGTAAGCGCTGCATTCACATCCGCATAGAAGATTCAACATGGTCACAAAGGAAGATAAAAAATGAAAGAAAATTACTGCAAACAATGGGAATGAAATGACCAACTGCAGAAAAGTAGGCATTACTACACTTCTACTGGTATCAACACATTATCAACTTGTAAACATTTCTCCCATTTCTATAAAGATCTTTAGCACTTGCGTTTGCAGCACAGCAGCAGTAGAAGCAACAAGACATTATGAACACATGGCTGCATGTAATTTCAAGTAAGATTTTTCGAGTGGGTCTTCAAGTCCCCATGTCTCATCTATTCCTCCATTCATTTAACTTCATTTTCTTCGTAACAATCACGTGTGCCTATTCATAAGAAACGTGTGCACTGTTTACAAAGTTGGCATTTTAGTCACTACTCACTAAATATACATTATTACATGGCTTTCTCTTAAGGGGTTTTTCCTTTGTCGTTTTTACTTTCTCCGTAAAATCTCTTACTCAACTCTACGAGGAGAAACTTGAAGAGTGAGTAAAGCAGTTCATTACAGCACTCTTTGTAAATACTTTTCTTTTGTGTAATCTGTTTGGTTGGGTTTCATGGTTTTGTTAGTGATTACGATGATTTCATAGGTAAACACCGCTCATCATCCATCCAAATCACAGTATAAGCACATATTATGCAGGATATACATAGGTACGTAATGGAAATAACAAGGCTTGTTTTAGCTTACTTGGCATCGTAAGGCATCCTGAACTCGAAAAATTTCTTCGAAATCCGTAGTAATCGTAGTAAGCCCAGACTTGTTTGCAACAAATTCAATGAACACTTTATTCTCATCCAAAAAGTTTTTGAATTCGTCAGTGTAAAAGAATTGCTTGTAGAGTGAGAGGTAACGGGGACAATGTGCTTTTCCATTGATTAGCTAATAAAAAAGGAGAATGAACGAAAATAATACATATAAAGTGCAATCATGCTAAAAAAACTTTCTTCTTATAAATTACAAGGTCAGCATTTAGTGGGCAAGTTAGTTTTTAATGTGAAATAGTTGATATAAACGAATTCTGGTTCTTTATTTATTTAAGAGTATTGTACGTTAAAAGGAAAAAAACTCTAACATATATTTCGCTATATCTCAATGATAAAGCTCGGTATCACACATTTTGACATTTCTCGGAGCACCTTTCCCAAACCTTTACAAAGCTCTTTTAGTCTTCTTCTACAATCCCAATATTGTTTGTATACTTCTACGTGCGACTTACATTATCCTCCTCCTGAGGTATTGTATGGATTGGAACTGGTTGCCATTCTTTGAAAATGTCTCGAGATCTTGGCAGAGGACCCAACTCATATAATCCTGCAAGATTCGCCTCGGCACTCATAATCGCACGATCAATGTCAGAGCTCAGCATAAGAAAATCCCTTTTGCGATATTTTCTTGGTAGAAATCCATTGTAGCGCTGGCGAAGATATACACCCAGCTCGTACACTTGTTTGGCTCCAATCTATAGACAGGTATGCATGTTTGACGTAAATTCCAATCAATGACAAAGTTTCTTTAGTATGTAAATATGGGATATACATTTAGACAAAAAAATGAATTAAAAACAACATGCTGTACTTGATGTATAATCAAAACCAATCCCTTTTTGGCTGTATGACATTTGCAATCAAGTTGTGAGGTATTACTTTTCACATTATTATTTGTGACACAGAAAAATAGTTTTACTGGCGAACCTACAGATTTCATTAAATCATAATATGAAACCTTTGGAAGCTGCAAATATACCAGGTGCGTTTCTGTTTCACAAGACTAAAGAAACAAGATGCCTACCTCAGAAAGTTCACCCCATCCGTTGATTGAGTAAACGGAGGCATTTCGATAGAAGTCGGTTGGATAAGGAAGAATAGGAGCTCGATCTCCATGTCTAGCAATCTATTTGCAGAAATGTGAATAAAAATGTAAAGTATCAAGTTATAGAGTGAGTCTCTTGATATCTTTCAAGTATCATGTTGTAGCCAATTGAATTGATTGAAAAGTAAACACTAAAGAAAATAGAAGAACGAGGGAAAGCATAATGTTGAATTCGCTTACTATTTGGTTCGTATGCACTTACAATTTGAACTAGCTGTAAAGTGGTAAGGTTTACAGTTCCTTTGTTTGTAAAGCTGACCTTGGCACTTGATACAATAACAAGGTGTATGAGGAAGCAGAGAGTGAAACAAGTATTTGCACACATTTTGCACGAAAAATAAATAATGAAAGTTATTTCCCTTTTCTTTGTGTAAGCATACGGAGTATATATTTTGGTTCGCTTTAAGAAGAAATAATTTAAATCTAGATTATTACTTTTGTCAGGAACTATAATCCCCAGAAACCACTGTCATTTAGCTTTCACTATTTAAAAGAAGCTCTCACAGAAAGCAAATCTTTTCAAAGTCAAAGTCTTAGCCGTGCCAAATGACAAAAAAGTCTTTACGTCTCTCAAAAAGGCTCATTCAGTTCAATGGCGTAACAAGCACGTTCACATTTAATGAATTCTTATTAACGACCACTTGCTTAAAACCTATACAATGCATAAATATGTAAGGGGCTTCCTGGAGTCGGTGTAGTGCACAATAATTCCAGTTAGACTGAACGCTTACAACTTTACAGCGACCTCGTTCGTGTACTACAAAGATATATTACATTTCTGAAAAATGCATGGTTATGGCATGGCTATTATAACAGTAACGATAAGAGTACACATGGATCTGCAAAACACATGCGAAAAGGGAATCTTATTAGAACCCTTACAAAAGCATGCCCAGCCATAATTACTTCTTTACAATAATGTGTACCCGAAATTAAGAAGCCTTGTATGTATCACCGTAGCAGTCAGTGGTTATGAGACTGTCGGAGATTATATTCGGCACGATTGCGTGGAACATTTCACCGTATATGAATATGATTATCGTTACAATTTCCTGATTATGTCTCATTTTGGCAACTTCATTATGTCGTGCGGCTTGCCTACCTATGTCTCCTGAAAAAATGTTGATGGACTTACTTTGGCTGTACCATTCCCACGCAAACATTACGTACCTAATTTGTAACTCAGACACTGATGATAACAATACATTGTTATCTGGAAACGAGGGTTAAAAAGCGTTGACCCTGATCGATGACAAATGTTTAGGTATCGTAAGTAATGCTTACTTGGGAAATACCTATGTGCAAGCATAAAGCCTTCGTAGTCATTGATGATGGCGTAGATGTCATCAAAGTCAACAACAGGATGACCAAAATGAACCTCTGTCTGTAGGACAAAAGGCTCAAGGACTTCACTATTCATTCATGCAGATGATATGGGTAGATTTTTCGGGTAATCACGAAACTCCAGCATGAAACAATACGAATGTTATTACGGTTGAAGTGGAAGGATTTCCCAAAAGCATGTATGTATTACTAGTGTATAAATAAATGCTTTCCCGTAACAAACGGATACATTTGATGTGGTCAGTCGGCTGCTTTTATTTTATCACAGATCCAGACCTGAGGTCAAATTCACGCTTGATTAAAGTCGAAAAGAAGCGTGAATTTATACATTGGCGATATTATTCGCGTGTGGAAGAACAATTTTTTTTATAAGTTTGTATTCGATCGATAAATTCGATATGAACCAACTTTGTAAACAAGCTGCAATAGAGCATGGCTTCAGATTATTTGGAAAATATTAATCTATCTATATATTTTGATAATATGCAAATTAGCTGGGTGTCTATATTTAACATGGCATTCTACACCTATCCGGAAACTCCCTCTCACTCACACAATAAACCTTATCAAGACTTCTAATTTTTTCTGCCATCAAGTATAAAGGTTGTAGAATGCCCAAACGGTTTTCGCATTCAAATTGACAATGTCCTTCATATTTTAAAAAGTGTGTGAAGTTGACAGATTTTTTTCTGAAGAAGCATTTAAATGCAAAACATTTAAAATTTCGTAACAAAGGATTCAAAGCAAGCGATTTTGAATTTTAATATGAAAAATCAGTCAGTCAGAAATGAACCATGTAATTAAAATTGGTTATATACGGGGCTGATCATTTAAAAATTAGTCATATGGGCCAGGGCCAGGAACAGACTGTTAAGTTAAAAATCAGTAATTTTTGCCAACAATGTACGGGGAATGAAGTCTAATCATCACTTTTCACTATATATAAAATTCCAAGGAGTTACGTAATTCGCACGTTCGTTAGCTTCCGGTCCCTTTTTCGTCTAAACGACCAATTTCTTTTGAAAAATTGTTCGTTTTTTTGTAAAGTAGGTGTCACAGATGGCCGTAAACGTATGTTGACATTTGACAAAAATATCCTTCACCGTTAACTTTTTCCTTAAAGTTGAGGTGATTTCGTCATAATTTGCCTAAAGTGCAATAGAATAGCATGGAAGGGAATAAAAAAGCATAAAAAAGTTAGGTATGCATATTTTCATCACACTAACTTCACAATTGCATATATATCGTTGTGGACTGATGAAAATCGTGCCCCAGGGGGACCCAAGGGGGAAAGTCGTGACCCAGGGAGGAAAGTCGTTCCCCAGAGGGAAAAGTCGTGCCCCAGAGGGGAAAGTCGTGACCCAGGGGGGAAAGTCGTGCCCCAGAGGGGAAAGTCGTGCCCCAGAGGGGAAAATCGTGCCCCAAGGGGGAAGTCATTTTAAAATGTGGTTCCAAGTTTTCAACCAGTTTTCCAAGTTGCTAGAGCCCGTTGATTTCAACGGGCCTTCTACTTCTAGTATGACAAATATTGGCACGCCAGATTTCATGCTTCGTGTTGGTACATACACTGTTGTAGTGAGTTTCTAGAATTCACTTCGAAACTTCCAACTATCGATATAAAATTTTACTTGGAAGTTTCTTGAGCTAGATTACGAAATTATGAAATACATCTATCATAATTTGGAATACTTAATTATAAGAACTAAATTACATAAGTCGATTCAGATTTCTGTGAATTCAGAATACGATTATCTTGAATTCATATCCAATACACTGCATATGTATAAAATCTGAAATTAGGAATGTGGTGATATTTTGCTCATTGAGTTTCTGCTTTGGTTTTGTATTCCTTGCCTTCGGCAAGAAACTTGAAACAAGAGGATTGGAACAATTTTTGAAGTTTGTTGCAAGTACCCTGTAGCGGGTGGATTTTAAACTTCAGTAACAGATCGTTCCATTTTTCCATGATCAAAGAAAATTGCTCCACTACATGCTTTCCATTTGTCAAATTCAAAGGTCGATAAACAACAAAAGTAAAATCCAATGTGTCATCTTTGAAATGCCAACCAAATATGAGGTTAGGCTACGATTTAGCTAACATGATGATTCCGTGCAGAAAATTGTAATACATTACACAATCATGGTCTCTATTCTCTAGCAGGATGATCAGACAAGATGGAATTTTGGTGCATCAAGAAATTTAGTAACCCAATTAACTATGTTTACATTAAAAGTTTGAAATATTACGCAGTGGCTTGGAAGGATGTTACATTTCACAAAAAAATAACTAACTTTTGTAAGTTCACATTCGTTATTCCTTTTTATTTTCTTTGACAGAATAGGATAGAGATTCTAGATACTTTTTCACAAAAGATGGTAGCTAGAAACTGAAGACCATATTTCTCTTTCATCACAATTATAATTGGATTGTATAACATAATGAAAACGCAACGCAAAAAGTAAAGAGGTCAACATCTGGAAAAGATCTCTATTTACCTATGCTAAAATATAACATGTACTTGCTAAAAAGCACAGCGCTGCTTTATACCGTTGTTTGCTTTCAGAGATACGCAGTTACGCAGGTATTATATTTGTTGAGTTTGTGCAATAAGACGAGCTTTTCGTATATGTAGTGTATAATTGTGCATTAATTATACAACTGAACTCGGTAATTCAGTAAACGGAGAAAAACACGACTGAGCTGAATTTACAAGTGTATGTAAAAGTTCACATGAAGCAAAATAAGTATTACATATTGGCATTTTAAGAGTAGGTTCATTTATTTGATCGAAAGACATACAATACTACGTGGAAATGACTTATACGTGGAAGTGATAACATTTCAAACAAAAACGCTACATTAGTAGTGCTTTTCATCTAAACTTCTGTCTAGGATTTCAACCTTATTTGATGTTTGTATAAGTGCTCTGACGTCTTCTCTTGCTGAAATAACCATAACAAGTTGGATGTAGCCAGAATTGTAAAATGATGAAGAGAAGAATCCAAACGCTGAGCACGATTAACACTATCCAACCTGTGGAGTAAGAGTAATGTACAATACACAACTTTAGAAGACATTCATCAAGAGTTTGATCGGAATAATACCTGCAGATAGTGAGCTTGGTTCATTCAGAGCTTGACATTCTAGGCTCCAGTTTTGAGGAAAATGTTTTTCAGCTAAAGTAATAAACTCAGAAAGTGGACAGCGCAAACCACAACCTGGGATTTCTAATTGATACGGTTCTCGATCCGTCTCGTTTCGGTAGTGAACCTGAATTAAATGATGTGTCAAGATCAAACTGTTATTATTGCATTCTGTACGTTTTATTTCTTATCATATCCGTGGTAGAAAGCCATTTCACTTTCATCCCCACTTTCCTGCTTGTAAAGGTTAAAGGTGACATCGCCTTTAGAGTTTACTTTACAAGATTTTTAAATACACGTTAACACGAACACACATGCACAACTCTTCAAAAGAACAAACAAAGAAGGGTGGCTAAATGGCTTCCAAGAACAAAAGAGGTGATAAGTATGAAGTACAGAAATATGACGCATATAAACTGGCGTACAAATTAATGCACATTGAAGATTATTTTTACCTCTACAAAAAATTCTTGGTGAGAAATGTTGTTGCTCTTGTTGAGTTGATGTAGTTCCACCATTACAGCCGCTGTGAACGGAGGCCTCTTTTTATTAAATATTCCCAAGGTATTCAGGAGTGAAGCCAGAGTGTGGTCGTGTCCAGAGAAAAAGTAAATTTTCTTTTGCCCACTCGTACTACGAGCAAATTCATCCTTTAATAAAGTTTCATTCATAATCATGTTTTGTACGAGGTTCTGTAGAAGAGGGCCAGCCCGCAACCTTTTCATTTCATCTGTGTACGTTATCATCTCAAAGTAAGTGAGAAAGAAGTTTGTCACTTTCTCCGAGGAAATAAGTTGCGTTATCCAATCCGACAGCGTCAGGTTGTAATATTGCTAAAAATAGTGAGAAGCGAAATAATGAACTGTATTATATAATCTAGTGACTGTAAATATGAAATATGAAAAGCATAATACATAATAGGGAAGTTTTGAAGCTAACGTTGAAAACGAGAAGTATAACTAGATTACGTACTTCTATTTAAAATTTCATTCTTGGCGTGACACTTGTAAATACAAACAAATTTAAAGTATTCTATATATACGCACTCTGTGTCATTTCTCATAATAATATATTGTCGTTCCTCTTACCTCTAAATATAGCGTATCAACAGTTTGCAGCACTTCTTTCATTGTCGTCGGCATATGCACACCAGTGTGGTTGAAAAAATATTCTGAAATGTCACGACCTACTTGAAAAATGCTTTCCATACGCTCAGATTCCTTCGGCAAGTTCGCAAATAGCTGTTGATATCGAGGACATATACTTTCGAGTTGTCGAAGAACCTGTAAACAAACCATTGGAAGGTGAAGATGATATTATGGTGTAGGAGAGCATAATTATGTGGGTGTGGGAGTAGAGTATCACAGTTGAAACAGTATAACAAACAGAATCAACATAGAATACATTACCAATCAATTTTGCAAATTTTGTTTGTTTCAAAGAAAATTAAAAACTTGTTTGTTTTCTGCTGTGCCTTTGTGCTTCTCATAACAAGCTGGATACATGGATTAGATGTCCTAATTTAGATTATGATATTATGTCACTTGATATTACATTATCATATTCCACCGGGCTCGTATGAATCGGTACAGACTTCCAAGGTAAAGGAACTTCCACGTCGTGGTTGGTGAGATAGTAAGTCTGGTTATCCGTATCCAAACTTTGATTTGGCAAGTAGAAGCCAGCCATTACGGAGGACGCAGTTTGCATTGTTCGCACAACGTCTGAGCTCCTCACGTAAATCTCCTTCATGTCGTAAGTGCTCTTGACAAACCCATCATACCAATCTCGGAGAAAGAGTCCAAGATTGTGACCCTGTAGCTTTCCTAGCTGTATCAAATATATACACACGTGTTATGTATGACAAGATAACTGTCTCGTCATTATTAGGAGTGCTATCATCTTCACCAGCGACAAGCAAATGACGTCACATTTCAAGGAAATTGGAAAAGTCGATGTTATGTAAACGGTTTTATTGGTTAAAATACTATGCCCCGCGGACAAAACGGTGGCATACGTTGTTTAGTTGCGAATATCCCGGAGCCCAAAACGACTCGTTTTTGTAAGGGTCTGTTGGATATGTTTGGTCAATTGTCCTCGCACCATGTCGAAAGATCTATATAGAAATAACCGAATTTGAATTACCTCAGTCAGCATGATTGTTAGACGAAAATGCAAAAACAAACTTACAATTTGAGTTAAACGTAATGTATCGAGATTCGCCTTTGAAAACACGGGGTCTGGGCTGAGTATTCCAAAAAATCCAAAATAAAGTGTGATTACTGAGACTAGAAACGCCATCATTAGTTTGGGCCAGTCTTTTAAATTGAATCAATGATTAGACCTTATGCTATGTGATCTAATACTCCTGAGTTGGCATTTTGAAGCCCAATTTTACGATTTTAGTAATGACGATGATGATATTTACATGGTACAATGTAGATATTGGTGTATTCAATATCTAGTTGCTTGCATCGAAAAAGTGGAACTATAACTATATACGACTGTTCACTGTCTGACAAAAATAACAAAACAAGCAGTTTCAAGTTCCATTATTCAATCGGAACATTGCACGTTACGATAAATCAATTTATAATCTTATCAGACACAAATTTTATGAATGCACGAATCCAGATACGAGTTTAATGGGATAATTAAGTTTGAATGTTATAAAACAAAATGTATGAAAAAAACTCTTATCAAACACCATTTTATAATATCTCCTGATTAAATTATGCACAGTTTACAGTCACGAGACAATTTGCCGATATGATTTATCAATGTAGGTAGCAGGTAAGTATGTATATTTCTATATGGTCTTTTGCCATTCATAGCCCACTTTACTAAAGTGGACTATTTCTGTTTACGGGCTTCATTGTACATTATGTCTGCGTAAAATCGGGATTTCCTTTTATAACCCACTTCCATCATGTGATTGAGTGGTAAATGATTGTAGAAATGAGTCTAGAGTTAGTGAAAACGCAAGTTGCATATGATATAATGAAAACTCATTCAAATTTTATTCAATCACGTCACCAGTACTGTTACACAATCGCCTTGGTATATGGTTACCGAATGCATCTTGAATTCCAGGGGTCATGGTTTATTTGGACGGAGGTTTTGTGCATGGCTTCTTGGTACCATCTGCGGGTGCTGGTGGAGGAGAGCCAGCAGCAGGTGCAGTGCCGTTTGCAGGTGGGGCTGGTGAAGGTGCTGTAAATTTTAAAGGTAACAGGCATGCAAAATACTATGGAACTTCGCTAATATGCAGCTTCTTTCTTGTATTTTGCAAAATTAAATTCAGAGTGGTTTTGAATTACCTTGGGGCTCTGGCTGAGGCATGGAGTAAGCGACTCCAGCAATGGCGCACAAAAGGGCTAAAACCAAAACAACTCTCATTTTAGTATGTGTGGTTTTCCGTTTCGTCTTTCTGTAATTTCTGATGTTGTAAACTTTGTTTCCAGTAGTAGAACGTTGGTAAGGATGTGAGGTGTGAACTGTGACTATTTACCTGTCAATCATTCGATATTTATACGCTATGGAAAATGCCAACCTGACCAAATCTACAATAAAGATGTGTAATTATGAATTACGTTCATATTTTCAAGTTTCACCTCGTCATTTCCGACATTTGTAATTAGGTTATTAGCGCCTGAGCATCATCATTAAAAAGTCGATTTCAAGGTAAAAGGATGATATTGCCACTGCCACAGCGTGCATATTTTTATGACATTGAACTTCACATGACTTGCGGTGTTTTGTTAAAGAAATTACATAAAATTATCGATCGGTCATTATAAAAAATCACAGCTTTATTTGTAATTCAATTTTATATAAATTACACAGAAATTAAGGTTTAAAAATGAATTAAAAACATAAAATGAGCAAAAAATGGCGTATCATTTCCTTACTGTCATTCTAAAAATTGTATAAAATGTTTAAAAAATGCATTGAAATTTTCATTTACTATAGTCAAAACTTTTACAATAATAATCATAAGTAATCAAAATAAATTAGGTCTTTGTACTAAATAATTAAATGGCTATTTAAAACTGATCACAACTGTTCGTAAGCAGAGCGCCTGTGGAATGTGGTCGGTTTGCTCTGCACGCAGCCAACAAACAAGGATTGCATACCACAACCACTAGCACTCTCGTCATTACTACTACCACCATTATAATACTTGTCCCCGGTTCGGAATTTGAGAACCTTCACGATGACAAGTGCTGCTAAGGCTGACGCAGTAAGCAAGCCAATTCCCATAAGCACCAGTTCTGCGAAACAATAAAATGACAAAATGTTCCAATATGTTGCACAACGCTTTTTAATGTATTGGATATTGAAACCATATGTGTCCTCCATGAAAAATCTCGTAGGTACTTCTACACATATGGCTGATTTGAACAAAGTGAGTGATTTTCGACTGTTGCATATGTCATATCATTATTTCAAGTGCTACTCGCACATGTCGACATGTCACATCAGACAGGAAACTAATTTGTGCATATTAGGTTTCTTCTATACGGGGAATAAAGTGTAAACGATTTTTTACTACTTACGGAAAGCAGATGGGCTGCAGACTGATGGGGACTGAATAGGATCCCAATTGAAGACGCCATTACTGCTACTACCTACATTGTTGTCATCAGCCTGATCATCATCGTCATGTTCGTGCATCTTCAAGGTGAAGAAGTTCATGGGCTTCGAAGAATCCATCCGGCATTCCTTAACCCAATCAAGTGGGATCAAAGGCTGACTAAGTTCAATCAGAGTCTTTAGTTTGCATGGATGTCCACACTTCTCCAAATTCAAGAGGTATGGCGCTCTTGACGTGTCGTTCCGGTAGTGGATCTTTTAATATGCACAAAAGCAAACATCATTAGCACATCAACGGCACCAAGCGTATAGCTAGTCTGGCATGTCAGTAAAGAATACAAATAAACTTAATTAAACCGGTCAGCATCATAGGATAACACTGCCCGGATGTCACCCTGGCCGTGTTTTCATGTCACGTTCAGAAATGATATCCATTTTTATAGAATATTGCCCTCAGAGTAAAAAATAGTCGTAGAGTGATAAAAAGAAATTCTGGCTAACTGATCCATAAAATTATGATGCATCGTTTGTGTACCTCGACGCTGTATTCGCGAGTTTCCACGTCTTGGTGAAGTTCAACCAATAGGGCGGCAGCGTACGGTGGACAATGTGGATCGAAAACTCCCATAGTGTTCATTATTCTCACCAACGTTGAGTCATGAGCGGAATACATAAGCATTTTACGGTTGACGCCATGACTAACGGAATGAGCGTCATCAGGATTTGCGCCAAGATGGCCAGCGATGGCTTGCATGTTTTTAATAATAAGATTCAAAAGTGGGCCACCCCAAAGTCGCTTCATTTCAACGGTATATGTGGACCACGTGTTGACAATGGAATACAACTGAATCAGTTTCGGGAGAGTTTCTCCTTGTGCCCATTCCGGTAGTGTAAAATTGTGTGAAGTCTGGTATAAGCAAAATAAGAAAGAAAATAAAATCCTGAAAACAAAAGCTAGTCTATGTTTAGACACAACTGGTAGCATTAATTTTAACGGAGCTGCACGTAAGCTTCACTTTTTATTACACTGGGAATATGACTACGAATGCTAATAATTACATACACCCAAAAATATAACTAGGTACATTACACAAATAAAATTACATTTTCATATTATTCTAGCATTGTCGATGCAGTTATACATTCCTGTAAACTAAATCATTTCTCAGTAGAAAGTAGGCACACAATAATCGGAAATTATCTGGGGATACTACAGTGAAGCTGCAACGTTCTTGTGAAGAAATGAAAATCTTGAGACAGAAGAGAACAGAGGAAATGGTACGAATGTACCATACATACGTACCTGAGCGTATAATACATCAAGCAAAGGATACAATTCCTTCACAGTGGTGGCAGACAAACCAGAGTTTTCAGCACAGTACCGGATGAAGTCCGCATTTTCTTCATTCATCCTCCGAACAACGTCTGAAGTAGTGTAGAACTCGCGTCGAATATCATAGTACCGAGGGCATTTCACGTTGTTATGCAGGAACTGTATCGCAAACAGAAAGAATGGGTATGAATGAGAAATTCAATAAAGGGAACCACATCCGTTTATTTCACAACTTGAAGGGAAAACAGACAAAAACTATCAGCATCATGCTTCATTCGACTAATGTAATGCCTTCTCAACAGACTTGGGCAAGGAAACGGATGTACAGACAGAATACATGTAGACTTTCAATACTACCAGTTTTACGGTGAAATCAACGTTATGGCATAAAACATATAATGCAGCAGCGTCTGTTCATGAAAACATCATTTCCGGTTAATCTATCATTGTCGTAATTTATAACTGGTAGAATTTATTACATACCTATCAGGAATATTGATGATACTTCGATCATGTTATGATGATGATATATAATGATGATGCTGTAATAATGTCGCCCACAACTTATTTGAAAAATTTTCAAAAAACGTATTCTGCAAGAACTTTTATGCGGAACATTGGATAAAGCATGCAGCATACACAAACAAAGCCACGCATTACGCATACTTCTTTACATTCTTTGCATATTTACGTAATAATTTACTTGATGAGCCTAAAATAGACATGTTATACAATCGCCTTTCTTCTTTGTGTTCTTAAAGGCTTGCATAACCTAAAATTGTATTATATCTATTTGTTCGTTTACAGAAAACTGATTTATTGTTGTTTATGTTTTTTGACAACTTTACAGTAAACTGTAGTCTGTAAACTATAACTGACAGAACTCCACGAAAGTCAATCCCTTATGATATTCTGTTCTATTGTATATTCTATGATGATGTCATTGACAAGGATATTATAATGTCAATAAATACTCAATCTCAAGTTCCGTATACTAGTTATGAAAAGATTTGGAAGGAAAGCTGCTTTATTACTTCCCTGTTGCCTCGTTTTAAATCCTGTTACGATCCATTGAGACAGGATCTAAATGTTATGTCACATGTAAACAACTACAATATAAGCAACTAATGGTGAACAGGTGAGTTTCTGGCAAAATTATGGATCTGGTTACGATATTTTGATTATTCGAATATACATAGGAAAAAGAGAAAAATGAAAGAATGTACGAGAGTAAGGGCTAGAAGAGAAAACCGTATGTCATTGTCACCTTATCGTCTTTCCAAGGAATCGTTCGTAGAGGAATGGGTTGCCACTCAATCTTCGGGTTCCAATGGTTTACAGGAGGGAATAAACCGGCCAAATTAGATTCCAAACTCATGATTGTACGATCCATGTCACTACTTGTTACATACAGCTCCTTCTGACTATACTTTTTCCCCAGATACCCATCGTACCGATGACGTAGGTAACGCCCCAGTTCGTACTGTTGCATTTTCCCCCGCTGAAATAAACAAAGGCACATATAACATGTAAGTCAAGTTTACGGTGCAGTCTTATTGAATAACCATTTGGAAATGACAAATACGTAGCTGACAATACTACACAGGTAAGGATTACATCTAATCATTATATTCATTTTCTACTCAAGCAGCTATAATTATAACCATCAATAAGGACATGTAATCAAAATCCAACCTTGGTTCTTTCTCCATAATGAAATACCAATATGTCTAATAATTTTCCATCAAAAGGGGAAAGTTAGATCGCCAAAGTGAAGTTGGCATATGCATATTTATAGTGATCCTCATGTTGAGATGTATTTATGCCATGTTCCAAATACCATCAGATCAAAAACTGTTTTATCCACTCCTACGCCAAGTGAAATTGACCAAGATGATGATATAAAATCAGAAGAGGTTCTATCCATATACCAAGACACTTGCCTGCCAGGGACCAAATTGCAACGAAATACGTATTGTGTGGACAAAGCGCATTCAGTGACCGAATGACAGACTGACAAACATGTCACTAACGTAATACTTTTGCCAACCATCTATTTACTTAACATTGACTTTATATTCCGAAAGGGAGACGTTGAGGCTTACAACCAACCTCACTATGCACTTCACAAAATACTGCTTTGTATTCAGTATTCATGGATGGGTTTCTTATGGTATGAATGGGAGCTTTACCGTCCATCGGTCCATTCATCACGCTTTCGCTAAGTTCTCCCGCTTCATCATTCTGACTATTGCAGACTATATTTTGCAAAGTTGGAGTGAAGGAGCTGAGATTGCGTTTAAGCAAATAGTGCACAAGGAAGCAGGCAAGGAAGGTCTAACGCTCTTGAAATTGCGTTCTTTTTACGATAAAAATGGTTTCTTTCTGTGTATATAACAGAAACTGCTAGGAAATCAAGAAAATGTTGTTGGCATTGCTTGAAAGAGAAAAAACCTACAACCAGACGAAAAAGTCAAAACCAAGTGGATTGTGTAAGTAAAAGAGGCTTTTAACTGAGTACTTTCTCCCAGAAAAGACTCTTGGACGGAATATGTTTTCATGCGAATAACTGCCTAAATACACCAATTTAAGGACGCAACGACAACAAACTACTTGTGAACTTTGAATGTGAGGATTATTGCAAAAGGTATGATTACATGCATGTGTACCGACGTAATAAGTACCGAAATGATTTTTGACCACTTTTTCACAAGCGATGAGGTACTTATGAGTTCATTAACCATAAACATGCCAATAATGTCTGTCTATCTACTTACATGAAGCGAAATGTTATCACTGCGAAATACGCAATAAACAAACACTTACGTTTGTCAGTTGAGCTAGTCCTTCCGGCCAGTAAATCGAGGTATCTGAATACGGATCCTTTGGGTATGTGTAGGTTGGAGCCCGATCCCCGTGACGAAATATCTATACAAAATCATGAAGTAAACAAGACTTTGTAGTTTGTTAACAATACGACCACAACCATGTCAAGATTAAGCACAAAGAAACTTTTGGAAACGAAAGTTTTTGTGAAAAAGGAGAAAGGGTTTATTGTGTGCTAGGTTATCACTTAAAAGTTTCATTATTGCTAGTGCTAGGAGTATAAAGATTACAAAACTTCAACAATCGATATCGAGGTTTCGATAAAACAGATTTTTTTAGAGACACGAGCAAAAATGGGAGTAAACGTAATCCTTACCACTTGCACAAGCTGAAGTGTGTCCTTTTTCGCTGTTTCCAGAGTACATGCTCCAGAATGAAGCAGCTCAATGACCAGGAACAATGTACTTAAAATAAGCATTGTCGACAGTGAAAAGCAGGATTTTTTAAAACCAAAAATCATTTCTCTTTCACTTACACAAGAAATTGCAAATTAAAATTTCTGGATACAATTACAAGTTAAAATGACGAGATGACTATGTGGCAGTGGGAAATATTATGGATAAAAAAATCTACAGGATTTCTATCCAAGATTTCTACAGTGAGAATGACGAAAAGTGAAATCAGATCGAGTTTTATAGCCTGCCATAGTTCAAGAAAATCTGTTCCAAAACAAATTAAATCCCACCAATGGAAAATATTTTTTGAACAGTTTACGTAATTGTGAGTTTTCTCTCCAGCTAAAACAATATTTATCTTATATTTAAAATATATATAATAGAAAGTTATTTGAAATGATAGTAAAATTTCAGGTGGCCACACAGAAAACTAGTGAGTAGACATGAAACGGGGGATTCGTAGGAATGACAAATGACGCTACTGACGACAGTTCTCGATTTTTTTTATACAGGGAAGTTAATAAAGTAACTTTAGCCGGTAAACTCGCATCTACGTACGTCATAAAATTCAAGTTAATGAATTACTATTTCAGATTTAGTTTAGGCTTTCCGATACATATCCATGCACATAGGATGCATTATCTTTTTCATCATATATGTACGTTTTACTAGTACAAACAAGTACAAGAATGCATGAACGTCAAAGGTCGAAACATGCTTGACTATATAAACAAGACTCAAAAGATAATAATATCCATAAAGGAGATAATCGATTTTGAACATTCTTGTCCTTCTTTTTGTTGAACAAAAATGTTAAAGCTCACTGATCCATTGACATCATCTTATCCTCAAGCCTTGGTAAAAATACACGATACAATCATAGTTGTTTGTGTGAATAGACATGAAAGGGTAGATGAAAGGGACACGCAAGTTTGGGTAAAATATGTTGGCCCAATACAATAAAACGTCAAAAATGAATAGGTATTATTATCATATTTTGCTGTAATTCTAAACAAATATACATAGAATGCATACAAATGCTCGCATGCATTACAACTTGGCAAATGGTCCATTTTTCTTATTTTTTAGTTAAAGAAAAAAGGACCATTTCATACTGTATTTCCATACGAATTATATTTGGAAAGTAGTACAAAAAGGTATGAATGTCTACGTAGACGTTTTATTGGTTAAACTAGGGCTTCATTTTCAGTAATGCGGTTTCCGACGTTTAGGCATATTCTTGGTACAGTACCTTGGCTGATTCATAAAATTCTTTAAATATCAAAGACATCAAAGGATTTTTACAGTCTTCATAATATTAGTTTCATTAATGAAATGTATGATGTATGTACGTATTCATTTTACTTGTATCACGTCGTGCATTGAGAGGCATGTATAGGATGATATAATATGAAACATCAAATAAAATGTTAAACATTTTAAAGATAAAAGAAGTTGAGGATTGTATAGATAGGTGCATTATTGTAAAGTCAAAATACAAGAAGTACCGTGATTCTCAGCTGCACTCCCACGTGGTTCTGTGCTGATAATGTTTCATGTCCATTTTCTATGAATACCTAATTAAGTGCATTCATCCAGTAAATCACGAAAGAAGGTAACAAGAATTGTAAATAGTCATTTATTTAAGTGAATGTTCAACTAAGCCATGTGCTTAGGTACTTTGCTCTCGGAAATTGATAGTCTTGTCACTCCACAATTACGTCTATAGTATGTAAGAGTATCAATCAAAGAACTTTTATTTTTAGAACTATCCACTTATGACCAAGACAATGGCAGTTGTAACAAGATATGTCTAGTTCTGATGTTAAAATAACTTTACACACATTTAGCAACGGATACCACTGTTAAAAGAATATTAATGAAACTTATTTATATATACATAGGTACATAAAGCAACAGAATAGGTTTTGTTTTATATACTTAATTAAAGTCAAATGAAAGTGAAACTATGTAAGCACGTGAAAACAAAATAATCATATTTTTATGTCAACCCATGCTGAACTTAAAACCAAACAACCTTAACAATAAATTTGCGCATTATATAACAAGTGAGTCATAAAACATTTAAAAAATACATGCAGTTACAAAAATTTGGCAAAGTACTTTCTCTTGTCATGTTTATCCCGAATCCTCTACGGCTCTCGCTGAATGTTGAATGTGCGATAGCGACGGTTATGGTTTCGGTCATTACGTCTCAGCGTATACGAAAAGTCTCTTTGCCGTTTTGCCGCATTCGCTCCCCATGCAAAAGCCACAAGGCAGATGAGAATCAAAAAGGCCATTCCCACAATTGGAACAAAGGCTACAATTTCACAAAATGTCAAAAAGTTTTATCAGCCATTATAATTTATTTTCATCTACCCAAACATAATCCTTCGACACTGACAATTGAAACGTTATGCAGTTTTAAGGCATGCAATATTAATTACAGTGAACTTACCACCGCCGTTATCATCATCAAAGAGAGTATTTGTTGCAATATCCTCTGAATTTACCGAACTGTTTGTCGCTGAAATTTGTGCAGTAACCGGTTCACTTTGTTGAACGTCATTTTTGGCGACTTCGGGATGAATATGTAATAACTTTTTTAAGGCTGCAAGCATTTTAATTCTTTGAGAAACTTTCACTTTAAACAATCAGTGCAAGAGATGAATTTGATAGTAGACTGCATACAAACGCAGTGCAAAAATTCGTGGCAGACTTAAAGTTTGTGTTTAAAATTGTTTCAAAACTTTTGAAAGTTTGCATTTAAGCAAAGTCAATGTAATTTTAGGATGTTTAACCACAAACGATTTCAACTTGATAATACTGGATGTATCTATTTTCTCGAGGTTTTTCGTATTGCCCCAAGCCGATTAAAGATAATGAAACATTAAATATCAACAGATGTATAAAGACAACAAAATGTAGTTCGGTCTGCTCTATGATACGCATTAACGATTGACCGTTATCTTTGTACAAATGGATGTATGTACCTTATAACTTTGTGAGAAAAGAATCTTCGAGTTTGGTTTCCTAATTTACGGTGTGTCGATAAATAGAATAACATATCATCCTTATCGGAAAGGTGCATTGTATTTTGTTCTCGATTGCCTCAATATATACTAGTACCAACTTTTGTCGCCAACATGATCAACTTTTTTAGTCATCTTACCATGTTGAAATATACATTCATCAAAATTAGAAGTAACACGTAGACATTATAACATTTAATCTTGGTTAGCGATGTACTTGTATTACATAGTTTAAACACATCAACTATCCACTAACATAACGTCTGGATTAAGAATAAAAAGCAGACATTTAATTTTGTCTCTAATCAGACTGACTCCTTTGCTGCTACGCTCTGGTCGGCTCTGGTCTTTTGTTTGCGTCGTAAGCAGTAGTGGCTTTTTTCCTCATGCAGTCATTCCTCTCCGTAAGTACAAGTAATGCGACATACGACGGAGAAGAATGGATAAAGGTATTATCATGCGATATGCGTGACATAGTAGATTAATATTAGCAGTAATTCGGTATTTAGACTAGACTAGACGGGCTACAATGAACCCGTATCATTTGTGAATATCAAAATACATTTGACGCAAGCACCGCCATGAATGCTGTGCTAGTTTGTAATTTGTAAATATCCCCGATTATAATCATTATAGTATCGCACATCAACGCATCATATCATTAGTAAAGTAACTAATCTAATAGTGATACATAGGTATGAGTCTATTTAGAAGATCAATCGTTTCGCCTTGTTCACAATTTACAGTACAGTGGAATTTGAACTGTATGGGTTTTTTACACTTGATTATTAATTGAATTGCAGGCTTTCTTCTAATCTATAATTTAGTAACAGAAGCATGCCTTCTAAACAAATGTGAAATACTATACTATAATACCATAATATAGCAACACATGCACACAGATAGTAATTAAGCTGGTGCTGGTGTACTGATGTATAATGCACAAACAACCAGGCGACACAACTGGAAAAACACATTATAACATATACGCAGCACGCAGCTACGTTTTATAAGTTGAATAAGTGGTGGTGGCGATTATGTTGTATGTATGTAATTAATTGGGTACTGGGTTTGGGAAGGAACTTCTAACATGACTAGTCACAACCCATCTGCTTAAATGCAATTAAATGTTTTTTGCAGGCCATCCCATTTCATCTGACACTGGTGCTTATTTTCTGCCCCGCTAGCACTTTGTACGATCCAGGCCTTGCAACCTTATTATAACCGTCCGGGACTTTTGATCTTGATATACTGCCTGCATAGTTTTATTTTATTGGTATATCCAAAATAAATGATGATGAAGCTTATCTAACACAATAAGTCTACCTAATAGGTAGTACCTATGTTTACCTACGTAAACCAGTCAGCATACATTTACCATCATAAATTCATTAAGGTGCAAGTGAACGTGGGTGAGTACTCTGCATAGCAGCCTATTATAGATATCAAGACTGGGAGACTGGGAGCCTAAAGGGCCAAAACATTTTTTTCTACAAAAACAAACAAGTGAAATGATACTTGCATAACCTCTTGAATAACAAATTTTCCTCCCTATTTCTTGTTTTAATGGAAATTCTTGAATTTGTGAATCTTCTGAGAATTTTTCGCTCATGTTGGACGTGATAACTTGCCGATTTTGCCCTGCTGAATGCAATACCACACGTAATATAATATACGAACACGGCATAGTATAAACTGCCACTTGCATCGTCAGGTCCCAACAGAAATACCTACATGAACTCTGTCACGGCAGCAGTGTTTGGTAAACAGCACTGGGTTTTTGCATCATACACTTTTACTGCCTCAAAACATCGCAAAAATGTTGCAGTTGGGTGGAAGTATTATCAAAGGATCAATAAGATATCTACGTTTTCTATCATCGCTACTATATGCACGCACAGGTTCCCCTTTGATGGGGTATTATTGTCATTTAGCTTTCAGCAATGCTTCATTTCATTCGCATCAACATCAATAGCAAATATAATATAATAGAAAAGAACTGTTTCCAAAATAGATTACTGCTCGAATTGTATGATTAGGTAGTTTGTCATTTACGAATTCTTAAAAGACAAAGACTCAGATATTTTCGGATTGGACGGAAACAGCTCGGTTAATTTTTATTTGCTTCAATCTAACTTGTGTTACAATGGAATTTTGATACTGTCATACGATATTTTGAAACTGTTACAGGGCATATTGTTTTCAGAAATAGTACACAACAGTGCAAATGGCAACAACAACAGCTATTCCCACTCCTACCCCAGCGACTCTACTCAGTCCTTGTGTTTCCTCATCATAAAGCTCAAGTTCCAGTCCGCATCGTATTAGACTGGAGGAGAGAAAGTCAATGCAGGAACGATGTATCTGTAAAGCGTGATCGACATCACCTCCCGTATCAGCAGCAGTCCTTTGAGATAACGACGAGTGTCCTGCGATCAAGTTTCCATTTAGAACATCATTGTGGGCTCTGCGTAGTGCCAAATAGGCACGCCAAATCTCATCCACGACACGGGATCGTCTTCTCATAGCTGTTTCCAGCGACCGCTTTTTTTCCAAGACTATAATGTTTTGAAAGTAAAGTTAATGGAATTAATCTCTATTACACAATAAAGCAAACGAGCGAAGCATGAAAACTGGGTACTTACCACTTGCGTACGAATCTGTTGAAAGAATTGTATCTCGCATGGTTATTTCTACAGAACTCACAAGTTCTCTAACCTCGTCCTTTATTCCTCCCCAAGTCATACCAACCCAATTACATTCCAAAGGGGGCGATGTGAAAACAGGAATTTTTGTCGATGAGGATGCAGATATGTCTTCATGATCTTAAAAAATGCAAGTTTTCAATATTAATATTATCATAAGCTTGTTCCCGTTTTTCTTTCTTAGCCACTTATGCAGCCTCAGTCTCAAAGTTCACTTTCACCTTTCACTCTCGGTAAAAAGAAACATCAAGAGGTTTTACTACAAATTGGGTGACGTTTATGTACCTGAGAACTGCAGCACGTCGTTGTCATTGCAGCTATCGCTAACACCACCACCACTGCTGCGAATGACAATGGAAGCAGAGTTTCCCTTGAAAAGTGTGTTGACAAGATCCTCCATCGAGATAGTGTTCAATTCCTCCCGTTTGCTTCGAATGGTATCACTGCACTCCTTAACAAGATCCACTTGACAATTTTTACTCAAATATCCGCTCGCCTTGAAATAAATTGACAAGATGTCGTCATTACGTATTACGAACAAGTTACAATATTGCATACTTACAACATCACGACAGGAATAAACATTTTCCTTTTCATATAAAATACACAACTAGTCTCTGATCTATCGTTCTACAATCGTTGCGACATGCACTGTCAATTTTAACGCAAACGAGGGAATATAAGAACGGCTTTTCAGGAACTTTTGTTGTGTAACAGCCATCACCATAAAATGTGCTATAATATAGGCACGCAACAATACATAGTAATAAAATCTTACGACATAATTCAGAAGACAATTTTCAATCGTTATATTCATATCGGACTGGTTCAGTTTTGCAACGAGTCTGTTGGTGGGAATGCTTCCGTTCCAGAGTACTTTCTTCCCGTTCAATTCTCTAATGTAAAGTGTGAATTTTGAGTAGCCACCTAATAACAATCATAAGCCCAACATTTAGCGTTTATATACAACAATGGTTTCTGTGTATTATTCAAAAATACAAGGGAGTTTGAATAGTGACGCAAGTGAATAGGTAGTTTGTATTGCAGCATGAAATTGCTTGTCATTTTAATATTTTTTATTACTTTCGCAATCATCGCCGTTTGCGTGAGTGAGCAGCAGGGTGACAGGCTTCCCGCCTTTGTTGTAATGATCAAATATTTTGGAGAAAGGATCAGACATCCTGAGGTTATTGATGTATTTCGTACTGGAGACCTGGAGACTCATCGAGCACTTCCTCAGATATCCCCCTGCCTTTATTGATGGAAAGTAAATATAACAATAATATATTGTTAGTTAAACGAATGAGTAAGTGGACCCGGAGTAAAGTTAGTTGATGATATGAAATTGCTTTCAGCGGCTCAGAAAATATGAAGACCGGAACGGTAGCGTGGTTAGGATAAATGATTGTAATATTAGGCATATGGTGTGGTGGTGAGAAATTGCAATTTTATCATGCATGAAATCCCATGTCGTTTCTGATTATAATTTTCATGCTTCAAATAAAATATCATCATCATAATATTATTATTGGTGTGTATCTTTTGTACCGCATAAGTAGAAAGAAAGTCATGAATGGTCGAGAAAAATTGCTGCTTGCTCTGTTCGCTTTCTTGTGCTGATGATGGACCCCATTTGATGAGAGGAACGGGATTTTCTCCGTTCCAGAAAACTGGCAGATCCTGCCCCTCTTCCAGCAGTATGGAACATGAGAAGAGAAAGGGAGATGCGACTGTTGCTGAAATTGTCACTTTTTTCGCATTCCTCAGCGCAGCTGGCTTATTTCTGCTTTTGCATTTTGGTGCACCAATGCTACAAGAATGAAGAGTGAGCGACTGTTGTTCATGTACATCATTAGAAAGCATCTGCTGTCTTTCCTGTTCTTCTGCAGCTTTAGTGCTTATGCCAGCCATCTTGACAGCTTCCCATTCATCCAAATTAACTGGAATAATTTTGTCCTGTGTTTATATTTAAGTATTTCTGTGTGATGAATGAATATTTTCAACTTTTAAATTTTGTAAAATTGTATAATAGTTAATAACATTTTTTATTTAGTGCCCCACCCCTGCTCACTTATTACCAGAAGTTGCTAGAAGGTTTTGAGAAGGATCAATGAGAAAATTGTCGAGTTTTGAACCATGTATCCGTAACTACTTCCCAAGGATTTCATGCATCAAGATAAAGTAGCTCGTTTTCTAGGAGAAACCCATGTGCGTAATGAAAAAACCAGACAGATGAATGTTGCACGTTGCACGGTTCAGTGGTTCATGGTTGGCATCATTTCATACACACCTTCAGACAACTCTTTGAAGCATTATGTCATACGATCTGTATCCCTTTGAAGAGGAGAAGGGCTTAATGAATAATAATAATAAGTTGTTAAGACGGTCATTGGTTTCAAAAATGACGATATCACATAAAGTGAAAAGAAAACATATTAGTTAAAAATTACAGTTGAAAAATTGTGCAAAAATAGAGACAGAAAAACGAGTAACTTTGGCATTGGGATGTAAAGATGCTAGACTGTGAGTGATACTTTTTTCTGTACAAAAAAAGAGTTACATCAAAGAAGGGTTGACTGACAACTGAGTCAGTAGTTGTACTGACTGAAAACACAAATTTGAAAGAGATGTTTTCAATTCTTCAGCATGGTATAATACTAATAATTGCAAGTTTGCGTAACTTTATGAAGGCATTTGAGCGTTCATAATTGAAAAATGGCGTCTCATATGCTGGCTATCCAAAAGTGAATTAAAGGCCAGGCTATTTTACATCTATCTGTCTATTGAAACAAAATCAAGTTCCTTGAAAAAGCGTGGAATCAAAGTTTATGGGATATAATAACGAAACATGTATACAAATAGGGCTATCCGTAGGCAGAATTGTATATGGTAAGTAGTAAATTAAATATGCGTAATCTCCGATAGTACTACTATTTACCCATAGTACCCGAGCCATCAAGGCCTTCCGAGAAGAATGAATGCTTAAATTTTCTCTCATTACCTCCATCAAAAAGTAGATTATAATAATGTTTACTTCATTCTAAATGATTGTATATCATCAATATTATAGAGTGACTGAACGAAAAGACTGGAAAATGCAATTAATTTAACAATAATTTTCCACCTCATTTCTTGTGATAATTATGATTAGGTAGGCTAAAATACGGTTTTATGATGCCTTTAGGAGCTGCTGCTGGTGTTCCCTCACTCTTACATATCAGTACACCTATTTTTTAAAGTGTAAGCTAGTAGTACGAAATTCTAAATCAACCTCGAAATGAAAATGGTAAAACAAAAGACAGCTATTTCGAGTTCATTTCTACCTTGGCTCACAGTTCACCGGTGGTAATTTTAATTTACATACAGGTTGATTATTATGCAGCCGGAGGAATGGAGAAAGTCTGCGATGAAACTCTTCTAATAATTTGCATACCAGAATGTTTTTTAGCTCATCTAAAGTTTTAAATGAACATCTGCATGCACTCCTGTGTTTATTTTTTGTTAGGTAGAATGTTATATGGCTTGGGTAATTTACAACCAACATTATAGGTAATGATCGAAGGTAGATTTCAACGGAGGTGTCCAGATTACGTTCTTCACCCTCAACATAGAATGTTACAGACGGAAAATAACAAAGCGCAAGGAACCTTTGCGCTTGTATTAATGTAGCCAAATGTGGGGATGAGTAAACTTACATTGGTAAAACTTTACGTTTTTTACATTTGAAAGTGGAACGGTATACTGGTGAGAAATTTACATAATAGGTATGTAGGTATTTCAGTCAGAAGATAACAACTCCAAAGGAGATGAAGCGACCGATTCCAAGGACACATTCTTTCGTTCCCGAACTCATCCTGATTTCCTGTACGCTTTACGTTTAGTTCGTGGGAAACTGCAATAATGGATGAGCGATGCTTTAGTGCTAAAAATGAAAGTGGAAATAATTCAAAGCTCGACTCAGCTCATTATTATTTCATGACAAGAATTTTACTTCTTTTACTGGAAACGCCGGGAATATAAAATATTTTACAGCCGAGTATGTTTGCACAAAGCTTTCTGATAAACATGTCTGCTATGACTAATGCAATATGACCTGTGTTGTTCCAATTGGGATTGGGATAAGGGCTATTTATATAATGTAAATATGGGTTTACGGGTTTCATACCATTTTAAAAGCTTCAGGGAAATAAATCGAACATTCAAATGCAAAATCTATTGAGCTTCTTTCCCAATTACAACGCCATTTACTAAATCTACTATATTGGCAAATTGACGGAGACGTGGACGATTTAGGTAGCTACAAACAGGGAAGAAGGGTAGGTAATCCAATAACGTCATTGGAACTGGAACTAAAGCACATTCGCAAAGTGAACACCTTTCCACTTGTTATGCGAATAAACTTTTTGGACGTTTGTGCTAAAAGGTTGCATAATGTGATAACGTTGTTCACAAACACATTAGTCATTAAAAAAGTAGACATATGTCTGGGTAAGCATACGTAATAATAATCCCTTGAAGACAAATGAGCAAACCCGAATGTAAAGCAGGAAACTAATATGCATTTCGGCTAAGTATTCTAGGAGTGTCATATGTCATTGTCCACATAAGAGCACAATGCCACCGAATTGTGGAACAGAAACTCGCCAACACCTACTATCCTCTACCATTTTCGCTAATGAAACCCTAGATATGTAGTTTTCCTATTATATTTATGGCTCATTGAGACACCTTCGTGAATATCAAGTAACTCGTGCTGCTGCACTTCATGCTGTTTAACATACACTTCATATCCATTGTGGCATCATCAATTTCTTTACAAATTTCCAATATCTCCCTACTTGGTAAATACGTTTTTCGCTTTTTACACGCTTTATTTTTGCCCACTTTAAAAGGAGAAAAAACGATGAGTATTGATATCGCCACATAACAAAAATGAACTGTAGAAAGATAGGTAACTGCTTAGCTTTTAACAAAAAATAATAAATCGATTGAAAATATGAAAATATCCTGTCTTCTTATGGCAATGTACATTTCTGACAATGAGAACACGTCACCAAATGGTGTAAATCAGGCAGTAAGTCACATACCTCTTTCACGCATCTATTTTTCAGCTCATATTGTCATATATCCAACTGCATTACCACATTTTTACCTGGACACGTGTTATACTCATTTATTATTAATAGCCATTAGCCAAAAGATATCTAAACTGAAATATTATATGAAAATATGACGATGAGGATTACAATAGGGGATGTTCTGAAGGAGGGACTAGTTTTTTCCCAAAATGGTTTGAAATTGATGGAAGATGTCATTGTGTGGTTCGGCACAAGAGCGTAATGAGCGAACTTTATACCACCGAGTTGTGTTTTTGTGTAAAACACAATTCCAGTCACATTCACCCAAGGCCTATACCATGCCGCTGATGAAACAGTATATTCTTTGCCCTATATTTATGGTTGTCGCACCTTTGTGAGCACAAAGTACCTCGTTCCTATACTTTACACCAGTTCCACTCGTAAAACAACCACGTAGTATGCATTATCACATTTTTGCACGCTTCTAAACATCATCCAGTCACCTCTTGGTAGAAATGCTTTCCGCGCAATTCCTGTTAGCCGTTCTGAAACGAAAATTATGTTATGGATGGCTGTTTTGACGACTACGCTACGGTAATAGTGAGCCAAGTGGAGAAGGTTGTCTTTAATCAAATAAAGTATAAATTGACTGAAATGGCCGTGACGACTTAAACAACAGTTGTCTCAAGTTTCATTTCGGTTTGACCTTCACAGTAGTAGATCATAGTTCAATCAAATGGTTACATTGATCAAATCACAAAGCAGGAGTCATAGTCTCTAAGTATTTTTCAGAATCACTCGACTTCTGATATCTTTTATTGTATTTTCGTTAGCATGGGTATCTTTAAATTGAGCGTTTCATGGAAATTATAGTGAACGCGCCAACGTGGCCTGCTAATGATAATAATAACTAGTAAGGTGTAAACCTTTAATACATAACTACCGGAAGTGCGATGTATGCCCAATTTACAACCAAAATACGCATTTGACCAATTTCAATACGTTTTGTAAGCTCAAATTGAACTTCCCATTGAATTTACACAACAAAATTTTTTTGAGGTCGGAGACCCCTCCCCCTTCCAGGCTCCACCCTGAGGACAGGGGAGTGATTTGACCCATTGTGCTTTGGCAAAAAATGATCGTCTTGAACTCCTCTATTCATTTCTTCAATAAACTTTTTTGATGATTTTTTGACCCCCACCACCTCAAAGACGTCGACGTCCCTACTTCCGGCCAATAATTAGGTACATGGCTGAAAATCAATAGGGATCGTGTCCTTGGACCAAGGTACCTCTATGCCAAATTTGAGCCAAATCGGTCAACGTGGAGGGACGCTAGAGTGTTGACGGACAGACAGACAGACAGACAGACAGACGGACAGACAGACAGACAGACAGACAAACAGATCAATCGCTATAACTACCTTTCAAGCATTTCATGCTTCCGGTAGTTAATAAAATGTAAAACACTTGAGATCTGGAACTTAACAATGTTGCGAAATAATGCGACAAGTCAAAATTATGATTCTATAATAAACTTGATGTATACATGATCAACATTCCACCGTAGAAATATTTTTTCTCTAGGAATCTTTTGCAAATTGAAGAATTAAAAAGATATTGAATTGCTATTCTGTGGACAAACTAGACAGACTGAGCAAAACAGTCAAGTATTGGTCTTGCCACGAGTTTCTCTCAAGCACATGAAAAAGGAAAATTAGATAAGTATAGTCCTGAGCCTATCATTTACTACAAATTACTATTACTCTTAGCTTTTAATGCATGAAAGAACTATATAAGTATGGCTGTCAACGATGGTGACGCTATTAACTTCAACAATTTTGACATCTTCAATTAAAAACGGGTAATATTCGCCCACGTGTTTTTACGTTTAATATCTGTGAGGCCAAGATCATTATCAAGCCCCTAGCCTTTGTTCCTTCATCTCTTTTGTCTACCATCTTTGCAAGAATTCTATTCTGACTGATCAAGTGGGAAAAGGTTTTCCCAACATTAAAATAAACATTATCATTATTTATCAACAATCAAAGCATTATCATTATCCCCGCATATAGAATACGTCGAGTTTAGTTAAATAACGAAAACCATCACGTTTAGGTACCTATGTATGTATACATGCGAAACTTCATTAATAAAGTTATAATATTCCCAAGACGTTTGCATCAGCTACGCCTTCTACTCGAGACGGAGCTTTTCACCAACAAAGGACACTTGATGAGTTGAGAAAAAATGCAAATTGTGTTTTTCCTTATCTGCGTATTGAAAAGAGCAAAAGTTTGTGGAATTTCTTCCAGTGAAAAAAGCTGGAATCTCTTATCATAATACTCTCGCCTAAAAGCCTTTGCATAATTGCGCGGAGGTTAATGAATTCAAACCCAATAGTAATCAGTATGCACGTAGAAGCACGTTCATTTTTTCGAGGTCTATTTATATGGAACTCTCTCCAGGAGCCGCATCCGTGCTGCTTGGTTCATACCGAGTGACTGACTGGCTGCTGGCTGTAAAAAACGATCTTCCAGAGAAATTCTCTTTTTCACCGGATGATGATGGTTGATGGTGGGCTTGGGAAAGGAGAAAAGCGGAAACCTCCCAACATACTGAATTTTTGCCTAGCAAATGCATTTCACGACGAAAGATTAGGTATGTGAAAAACAGCTCTTTCAATGTTGCTATTGCGTAGGCTATAGACTGTTGTAAAGAAAGGCGAATCTTTTCGTGTTGAGAAAGCTGCCGTATTATCACCGTAAGAACACTTGCATGAGCAAATAGCAAATAACAAGCGTGATCGAAGCGTTGAAAAAGAAGAGCAGCAGCAGCATTCCGTGTTTTTCCTACGGAGCATCTAATGCGGAAAATAATGTACTTTAGCATAGTTTCGACCAGATATTTTGCAACGTAACATGGTTGTTTGGTATCGAGGAATTGGGAAAAAGCAGAACAAAATCCTTTGCTCTTCTCTGTTTCTGGGTAAAATAGTTGTGGACGGACGTTCCTTCACTAACGGTTGTTAAAACAGAAACACTGCTTCGATTTCAGTAAGGCAGACAAGCCTTTTCTGTATTTATAACTTTCCAGTTTCTGCTCCTGTCTTGTCACTTTGTTTCCTGGACGGACAAGAAGAATGACGGATGGTTGCACCTTCTTATCAATAAATACCCTGAACAGAACAAATGGCCACACAAGTATTTCTACTTGACTACCATACAAGACCTTCAGCGTAGAGCAGTTTACTTAATATTCTTATCTTGGAAGAACAAGGATCATCATCATATGGAAAGAATCCACTCTCTGAAAAACTAAGCTCTCCAAAAATACGACAACCACTAGTGGAAAAGAGAAAAGTGAACTAGTTGCCAACTTTCTCCTTGGTCATCGGTGGATAAAAAGGTGCTCCAGACAGAATAAAGTCTTACGCAACGTGTGGGTTGTCTCACAATGCCCAAGGGATATTTTTGAGCTTACTATGCAGTCTTGTTTTTCTTTCTTCCCACCGTTTATCTAACTGATTCTATAATATTATTAAAGCTATTAGTTTCGTGAGGCATTGGCCTGAAGATTGTGATCGTTCTTTGAAGTGATGCAGAGGTTGCTGAATAAACAAAACATCTTAAATTATACATCTGGCCAATCTGGCATTACTTACTTTACCTAAAAGATTTACCGAACTTGTGAGTAGGGATGAATAGTTTGATTTTGTTGGTGTGGGTGCATCTATTCAAAAAAATACATTTTCTGTCTGCGTCTGAACGTGTATGAATTTGTGTGGTAGTAGTAATAGCTTTTTATTACGTGTTATGTCTGTAATGTAAGATAATGGTAACACGTGATTCCGAGGGATGAACAGTTTCCCTCGGGTTATTTTACGAGATTATCTGTATTAGAACGAAGAACTTCGGCTCACACGTCACAAAGTAACTTTATCAGATCGTATAATAGTGGGTAAAGTTTTGTTCATTTACGTTTAGTGTTACGTGCAAGCAGTAAGTAATACAAAAAATATCTGTACTACACTATCAAGTGACTCTGCCATTGGATTGAGTGAGAACGGAGATATCCAGGCTCGTTGAGTGAGGCACCTATTTATCAATTTCATTCGCATTTCTCCTCAATTATAATAGAGATTAGAGAGTGGCCATAGAGGAATGAGTCTTCACATGTCAGTGGTAGTAAATACACAACAATGCCATTATAATGCATTATCCAACGATAGAAATGGAGTCATTGTGTCATAATACGTAGAACGTAAACGTGACAATTTGACACAGTTCAGTGCCCAGCACTTGGAAGGCACTTGCACGACAAAGGCTATGTTGTACCTACTGCAAGTTTTCCTGGACAGAGTAAAAATCCTTTTTTAAGTGAGCGGGTTGCAAGAGTAGAAATAAAAGGACGTTACATGTGCCGAAAGCGGGTGAAAAGTGAAATAAGTGATAAAAATGGCAGAATTCATTATAGGACCATATTACAACTTTTCCCTAAATACCATGATAAGGATTAATAGTGATGAAGTGTACTCGGACACGAACTTTGCGACTGGAGGCATAATTACCACCGCAGCCACAAACTTTATATCTTCGACCACAGAGTCCCTTTATTATGCAACCTCACATCAGAATTCTTTTTCGCTTGGGGAAGATGGCGACTACACCATTAGAGATGGTGGAATGAGTACTAGTAGCGGTTTTGTTTCAAAAAATGACGGCAGTAATGGTGATACCATGTCCCCGGAGAGAAATAATGCATTGTTTCCCGGAAATAGGACACTTGTGATTGCTGACCTGCCAGCGGAATATCGGGTTGTCGATGAAACGGCCTGGCCAAGAATCTACGCTTACTTTATCGTATTCGTCGTGTCAGCCATAGCCAATTTTTGCGAATTGGTTTGGGTTTGCCGGAGACTGAGGACCAGAGCCAGTCCAGTGAACAGACTCTTTTTACATTTATGTATTGCAGATCTTATCGTCGTTTTTATGGTAGCCGCAGTTGAAGTACTGTGGAGGATATCAATTGGGTGGTATGCCGGCAACTTCATGTGTAAGTTGGATACTCATAAAAATGAACATAAAATTCCGGGTAGAGCAAATTTACAGAATATTAGTGGGAAAAGGATGAATAGACACGGATTACAAATTTCTTGGTGAAAGTAGCTTTCATCTTTAATAATCTTTTCAACATGAATCATCGCGTTTGCATTCACGGTGTTATCAAAGTGCATTACATAAAACATTGCTTGCACTTATATAAATGACAGACAAGGGACTATGGTAGATACTTCTCTATCGATATTGAGATTCCAACATAAGGAATATTTGGAATGGAGAAAAAGCCAGGAGGATTTATAGATTGGACACGTTCACTAGCTTAGAGGTCATAATTTGAAAGCCTGATTTTTATGAATTTCCTTGTTCCAGTCTCAAATCACGGAGCGTTCATGCATGTTTTTATACGTGCCTCCATTAAACACACCCTGGGTCCACATAAAATTGGCCGAACAAATGTAAAATGAACATGTTTTAAAACGCTGACTCTCATCCATGTGCGCGGAATCGCCCTTTTTATCGTCGTAATCGAATCGTAAAGCAAGCTTCATTTACAATTTCACATAAAGAACGACAAAATGTGATCATTTTGTCGAGAGTGTAATAATATACTCGTCTTAAATTGATGGCAAGGGGATCCTACATTAACCTTGAAATGAACGTGGATATTACTTTTATCACCTTAGGTGGTGATAGCTATATAACCCATAAATATACCTAAGTGCATGCATGCATTTTCTGCATTAATTGTATCGTACTTGTCTACCAAGTTGAGTTTTAATGACAAAAGTCTAAGAGGGTTTAATTATTTCCCTTTTCGTACCTTCTTAAATCATCAAATTGATATTTGAAGTTGAACGTAAAAGTTTTAATTATTCTTCCGTTGTCTTTAATTTCAGGCAAGGCGGTAATGTTTTCTCGTGCTTTTGGCCTGTATCTAAGCTCTCTAATGATAATCTGCATCAGCCTTGACAGATACTATGCCGTCGTTTACCCACTTCGAGTAGTTGACGCGTCCAGGAGGGTTAAAATAATGCTGTTGTCGGCCTGGATAACTGCAGCGATCTGTGCCATACCGCAGGTGAGAACGAACGATATTATGTAACAATAATTATGTTGCCATTTCATTTCCACTTTGTTGTCGTTATGAGATAATCAAATCGCTCTTTTCGGGGTTTGAGTAGGAAGTTTCGTATTTGGAAAATGCAAGCATTTAAGCCATGATAACCTGTTAACGCTCTTGTGAACTTTCAATTCTACCTAATATGTAATGAGTAGTGCACATAATAAGAGGAAGATTAAATTATAATTTCAGGATGAGCCACATACAACATAGGAAGTCAATGTACAGTTTTCATGCAAAAATTCGCTTCACTGCTCATATATGGATAAATATAGGATAAAGATAGGATAGGACATGGATAAAGATAGTATTGAAAATAGGAGTGGGTTCACAAAAGAATTTCTCATTACGAATTTGCAAAGAAGGTAAACGAGTTATAAACGGTTTATGTAACCCGAGTGAACATTCTAAAGTCGCATTTTGAATGGGAATTTCCCCATCCGTAAACTTTTTGAAGTGATGAAGTTTATTGTTTTAAACTAGAACGCATTCATTATGAACGTATGCCTAGGTAGGGTTTATTAAGTTTCACGTGAACTTCTAGCTTTGTAAGAAGGTTTTGTAAATGATTAGAAACGAGACATTTCTGTATTTAAAAGGTATACACCTACTCATCTTACCTATTGTGGTTCTTCCATTTGTTCCTGTGCAAACACTCTTAGAAAGTTCTACACTGAAACTTTATTAAATTTTCGTTTGAGAAATGAAACCCGAATTAAATCCAATTTCCCATTTTCTTTAAGTAAATGTGCTTCGTTATTTTCATTATAATATGATGCTTAATCATCTCAAATTCTTCCATTGCCCCCACCCTTTCGTTTTCTTTTGCACAGCGTGATATGTATTATGATGGTCATTTGTATAGTGTATATTATCCAAACTTTGTATACTATTTGAAGCAAACTTAGCTTTTAAACGGAGTCTGGTTATGCCATTTGTAATTGTTATATGATGCGTCATTTCCAGTCTTTGCATAGGTACAAATTGCAGCTTAATATTAAGCTCGGCTTAATAAACGGCGGATAATTTCATTCGAAGAGCAATAGAAACTTAGCAAAGTATAGAATAGGTATCATATCATTTCCAGCTCATAATGAAACCCCAGAATACCTATGAAAAACACAAAGAAGCATAGAAATAGGTATCATGCAAAGCTTTCTCCGAGAGTGTACACTATGCGTTTCATAACTACAAAGCATTGCCCCATGTCGGCATTCTGCAGCGTTTGATGATGTGCAATGTTGGAGAAAAGTGTGTAGCTGAAACCCAGATGTCGTCGTATGTAATTTCCGTTGTGGGAACGGAAGATGAGATCAATCAACATGCCTTCGAGCTCCCTAAATGAAAATCATTTTGGTCCTTTGCACTGATGATTCCTTTCAAATACAAATGGTAGTATAAATATTATTTTAGTCGTGTACTAGAAAAGAATATGTAAAAGAGACAATCATTGAGGTACAATTGTGACAACTTAAATACAGGAAGAAAAAATGTATTTCATGGTTCGATGTATGTTGAATATATTCAATTCAAGAGTACTTTACAGTTTCCAATATAAGTACTAGTAGTACCTAAGTAATAGGTGTCTAAGGTATTTGTTACATTACATGAATAGGGAGGGATATTTACTATTTAGCATTCATAAAATCCCTTTTGCACATATGCATATTTTATGGAACCACATTGCATAGAAAACTATCTTTTTACTAACAACAAAATTAACAATCTAGAAACATTATCCTAATTGAAACTTTATATTTTTGCTGTAGAGTATCGTCTTTCGAGAGGAAACCCATCCACATTTCCCCATCTTTCACCAATGTTCAACTCTTTGGTGGCCTGGAATCGAAAGGGCCAACACATGGCTTTCCGTAACAATGATGTACTTCTTTCCGCTCGGAGTGATTATCTTTGCCTATGGATCAATTATCATTAAAATTGCTGGATACCTGAATGAAAATCGTAAGGACATATGCGCAATTCGTGTGAAGTTCTCGTCATAGACAGCACTTCACAGTTCTGCGAGAAAGTTATAGGAATTCTTACCGTTTCATGTGGAAAGCATTGGCAATAACATGCTTGTATTTATTTTTCTTTCAAGATTCGGACGAATCAACTTTTTTAAGGAGGAATGGCATGCCGATATTCCAACGTGCAAAATTGCGAACATTGAAGCTGACGTTTATAATTATTACTGCGTTTCTTGCAACGTATAGTCCATATATATTCATTTCAACCTGGTAAGCTTTCATTATTAGTCACTAGAAAACCCGTTAATATGTAAACATGTATTTTCATTTGAATCCAAACCCTAGACGTGTAAAATTCCTGTAACATATCATTAGTATCATAATAAGCAAAGTGTGAAGGTTGAACAAACATTGAACCAACTACCTGGAAACATGAACCCGTGTATGTAGGTATATAGTCCAAACAAAAGCACCACACCGTGTGCCGACGTTTGCCATTGTGTGTTGGTGAAAGGTAATTTATATAAATAGAAAAGAAAACATACAATAGTATGCACTTCAAAAGACCTAATATTATAATATCGTTGACGCATGGAAGTAAAAGAAGAACTTTGATGGATGACCATGTAGACAAATCAAGGAGCATACATTCGTATACGTATATTCCAGGAGTACATAACAATTTCCTCTTTTCAGCCAATGTTTGCTATTTTATGCTTTTGAGAGATTTTCAAAATATAGTCATCAGACTGTATTCTTTGTTACATTTGTTTTGATATATAATTTTATATAGTTACATATTATAACTTAATTACTTATAGCTTATAGCTTGGCAGCATTGTGAGGCTGTGAGTTAACGAAACGATACGATTTGAGAATACAAAAGTTATGGTTGAAGCGGATTGTATACAATAGGTTTGAAGAGTTCTCAACAGAATCTGGATATTGAGTGCGACCTTGGTAAAACATAATGGATATGGACGGTTGAATTATGTCGATATAGGTGCATAATCATGAACCAAAAATTAATTATACAATTGTTGGAGAACCTGGAGATTTATGAACTTTTAAACATTATAAGAGCTTGTAAAACATTCTGTAGTTACAAATAAATAGCTGTCCTGCACCTGACCAGTATGAAATATAGCTAGAATTAATGAACTGATTTAAAGAATGATTTTTATTTAAAATGGTATAATTTGGTTTTCTAGGTATCTCATTGATGAAAAATCTGCCACAAGTTTGGACGGGAATGTTCAGGATGCACTGTTCCTCATGGCAGTGGCTAATTCAATCGCAAATCCTTTGGTATACGGTTTTAATGAATCCTGTAAAAAACACAAGGAACAAACGCAAGAAGCCGACAAAGAACCAGAACACCGGAGTAGGAGCAACGATGCCATAATCATGCGTCACTACAGTTCATGCCAGTGTTCCCACAAAACGAGGATCAGATTCTCTACCCGTTGCCCTCAACAGTCGGCCGTGTAAACATGAAACTGACCTTTCCTTTCAGAAACTTTTCGTGTTCATGCACGCAATGTTCTGCACTCGTAACTTTCCCTTTGGTGGAAGTCGTAACCTATAGTCATTGACTATCATTTAAAAGGTTGTGTGATTTTTCCCCGTTTTTCATAGCCGTGGTGCTATTTTGACAAAATCATGTATAGAATTTATAAATAATTTAAAAGTGGCAATTCCAATTATTTGCCAAAGTTGCTCACGGTTAGCAGATTATTGATCAATCTACGACAAATCAAAAGTGTGTTATTTCATTTTTGGGACGCACCCACCTATGTGTGTGGATATTTTATTTATTTATTGTACAAAATAATTCGATAGCTGTTCCATGCGACGCTCAATGTGAGACGTAAAGTTATATAAAGGTGATGTATTACATAATACATTTGTGTCCAATGTAGGTATGTGGATACCAATTACACTTGTATTACGCCACTGGAACTCAAAGAATTATGAGATTATTACTGTAAATTACAATGTTTAGAATGTTGCAAACTTTTTGGCCGTAAATGTTTACAATACTGTTGTATTATCAAAATTATGAAAGTTTCCTACGGCCATTAATTACTAAGGCTTAATAAATATGCAAATTTTAGGCGAATGGGCATTCCATAAATTTTCTCCATTGCTGGAGTTTTCCCAGCGAGTTTCGGCCTATCCACCTAACCGATTATATTTTATTTAATTATCTGACCTTTTGCAAGTAGCGCACACAGTTGATTGACTGACAATTTTACTTTTTGAGTGAAATTGGAAAATGGCTTCAGCGTAAAGAGCAACGATGATATACAAATGTATTGTATCTGTATTGTTGGATGAAATGAACTGATAAATTTAACGTGTTGATAAAATATAGTATAATCCCTGAACTTGTCCATTACTTATTGATGTAGCTTAAATCGGATCGCAATCGATAATCGAGAAGCTGTTACATAATGTTATACGTAATAAAAAATATACCAAGGCCTACAATTGCTCCGATATTCATTTTTATGTATATAGTTATTTATGGTAAATGAAGTTTGCAGTTGGGTATTATTTATGTAATAAAGTATTCATAGACTAGAGAAGTATCGAACACGAAAGATACACGTCCGGATGAGTATAATTTATAAACTTTTAAGTGGATTTATATTTTTTAAAGCATCTTACAATTTTAAATTAAATCTATATTTTACATAAACAAACTACTTCTAGTTTGCGCGTACCAGTTGTTGGGCTTTAAAATATTATACAAATGCAGTATTATGAAACAAAATAGGTTAATGTTTTCTAACTGCCTATATTGAATCAGACTTATTTAAGACTTTGGCCATGCGATTGAAAATTTTGTCCGATATATCAAAACTATATTTATATTTGGCGAAAATGTATTTTCTACTTATTTTTTCTAATGACTATTTAATACTTAGGACTGAGGAAAGTAAATATTAGTCTTGATATGCGGCTTGAGTACCAAAAATAAGAATTTCCAGGCACATATAGATGATTTGTAATTACCTGTTTAAATCGCAATGATCCTTACTACATTACATATATCTTTTGATCGCCGATACCCATATGTTACTTTTTATATTCAATATTTTCTTTGTATTGTTACAGTATTTTTTTATTTGAAATCTACTTAAAAAATGACTGGAAAATCACGATACTCTTTAATTTCGTTGTCAGATTTTGTGCATTTCTAATGCTTGCTTGTTGGTAGTTATCTATACTAAAGCTCTTTTGTCATAAAACATTTGGAATTGATGACGTACCTGTAACTGCATTTGATGCAGATTTGTAAAAGTGCAGTCAGTATCTTATACTGTGCACTCTTTATTGCACATGCTACGAATATAATACTGGTTACAAGCATTTTTGCCAAAAAATTGTACGAACAATATGTTTTGCTCAAATTCTGAATTGAACATTGTATATAAATAAATCAAAATTGTATTAAAAGTTAAAAAGAAATAAAAAATGAAGTTCAAGGTTAATTAAGGTGCATTTTATTGGTCTGCACGCAAAACATCAAACATCAATAAAATGGATTTCTTTGCATCAAACATTTTGTTTGATGGGAGAAATCCATTTAAGGATTCATTATGTCATGTTCATGAATTAATTCTTTGTTTCAATCACTCCTACACCTTTTTCTTCGCCCCATTCATTCCATTTAATATTTTGTAAGTTTACACATTGCATGACTGTACTAGCTGTGCTCGCCTGTGGTGTCTGTTAACCAAACCACTTTTAAGTCTTTAATCAATACAGCAGATAATGGGTCTCTATTCCAGTATGTTTACAGAGCTTGTAAGCTTATCAGGTAAAATATGCACATGTTATAATATTTTAATCATTTTCTAAAACATTTAATATTGGAGGTACGATATGTAAACATCCTAGTTTTACATTTACACAGCATAACAACAAGTATACACAAAGATGTGTAAATAAAATGCTTTAGTTTAGAATTCTGATTTATTTTCAAATCATTTTGACTTCACGGGAGCCCTTTGCTATCAAAGGAACAACGTCCAAGCGTAGATGAATTCTCATCAGTATCATAGCCTGTGTTCGTCAGGAGAATTCATACTAGTTATTAAACAGTGTTCCAAGAAAATTTATCGAGTACTTGTATTCGATACATTTGTGCCCGTTTTTTGTGGATAAATATATAGCATGGTACAGTTTTCATATGTGCGCTAATGGTTCGGGTTTTACTCAAATATCAAAATTACTAATAGATGTACACAGAACCTACAATCTAATGCTCTTCATCGTGAAATTAAAACCAAACGGTTCCCGGAAATTTTTGTAATAACTTTTTGAGCAATGATTAGAGGCTTACTAAATCACTACAACATGAAAAAGCCTGTAGTCACACATTGCTCCTTTTTCCTTGAATATTTTAATCTAAACAATACATTCGTTATGATTCTAAAGTTCACCGTTATGTTCACAGTGTTGCCTGAAAAGATGAGAAGAATATGCAATCAGCTCGGTATATAAATGCTGTCCAAAAGTGAAGCTGATGACTATAGTCGTCGAAGGAGTTGACATGGTATTTATAAATACATACGATGAATATTAGGTGTTAACAGGACGCACCAACAACAGAATGAAAGTAATTAGCTAAACGTACATATTTTTTGGAGACGAACGGTGTACCCTCCCAAACTGTATACGAAAAAGAAATCATTGCAATATAAACAACCTTTCTATCTGTATTTCATATTTATACATCATATTTTGGATGGAAATATGTATGTAAATATGTAATACTCCAGATCAATAGATATATTATGTTTTAGTGGGCTGGTTTCTGTTAATATTCGCGATATGAAAGGAAGGACTGTTTGTATGTGATGACAATCTATTTTCGTACAACTTGTTATTGCATACAAAATTCATGAGCCTTTGTCTTACCATAAGTGTCTATTGTAAATAAGTTACGTTTTTAAAAAACATTGTCTACAAACTACAAAATACATTAATCATGTACATTTAGCTATTCTAGGGATTATAAATTTTAATAGTATTGATCGTAAATCATTGATCATAACAATTTTCTACTTTCCGCAAGTAATTGTTTATAGTCATTTTTATGAGCACTTGTGCTACTTTTGCCTCATCTTAAAAGAAAAACATAACTACATGGACGTACATTCGTTTAAAAGAACGCGTGGAAAGATGGTTAAAAAATAATCAGATGTCTATTTGTATTTTATCGAAAATATTTTACGACGACATAACTTGCTTAAAAAACAATATTTGCTGACTTGAATGTGCAGTTCAATTACAATATGATATTGATATCAGAATTTACGGCCACTTTTACATACACAAAATTCGATATGGAAGTGATTTGAATGGAAATTTTTGGATATAGTATTTTCGATTTCCAAGTCAAATTATTCCTGGAAATTACACTAAAACTTTAACGGATTTTTCTACAAATGGATGGAAAGAACGCGAATCAAATGGAAATCCTATAAAGTCATTAACTGGCAATCTCATCAGTTCTATTTACAGCATGACATTTTATCTGCACGTCAATTTTAGAACCTTTATGGGATGTAGCGCTGCATGTTAACCTCACAAAACAAGCATGCTTGACGAACGCAATGGCACTGAAATTGCTTTCTCGAAGCAAAATTAGACATAATCACTTACGTGCCCTCGTATCTTATTTCATATGCGGAGACGGTGCGGTGGTGGGCGGCGGGCCGTTATATCATCTTTGGAACCCACTTTTTCCACTTTGTGTTGGGCTAAACCAAAAGAAAATGTGTAATGCACGCAGCTTTGTTCGCCAGCGAAGCATTTTCCTTTCTCAGCCACAGTCATGAAGAGAGTATGGAGACGTGCTGAAGCTTTCACCAGAGCTCACCATCATTTTCAGGCCAGTATTCATCTGACGGTGAAAGTGTACAGGCTGTTGGACAGTCAGGACGAATGACATGCAACAACAATATGGACTTGCTCCATTAAGTGCTCTTTTACATGTTAATCGACACCTTCAAAGTTGACGAGACCATTAATTATAACGATTGTCAGTTCCTTTGTGGTATTGTGAAAACTGCGATAATAATGGTGAAAGCAATCCAGTTTTTCCTGTTTTGAAATAGTGGATCGGTAAAATCAGATATAGTAATAATTATTTCTGAGAAAAAAAGTTAATACAGCGCCTTTAAAAATGAAGTCAGCATTGGGCCATCTATATTCAAAAAATTATAGTGATGAAAATTGGGAATCGGTGGATATTAATGGAAGTCAGTTTCTGTTACCGCCGTTTTATTTCCCGGGAAATGGTGTGGGTGATGGTGGTGGTGCCTTACTAAATGGCGAAGTTACGACCACGGGATATGGGATTGTTACGGAAAGCCCGGATAATCATATTAATAGTGTCGGCGGGGCTGAAATACCTGGGGAAGGTGGTACTTCCGAACTTCCCGAAGTTTTCACCAAAGTTTCGGCAGGTGCTTGGCCCATAATCTACGCTTACACCATTGTATTTATAGTGGCGGCGGTGGGCAACTTTATTGAGTTTCTATCGGTTTGGCGAAGACTGAGAAAGCGCTCAACGGCCATGAACAGACTACTGCTTCACCTCTGTATTGCCGACATTGTAGTTGTTTTTATGGTAGCGGCAGTTGAAGTTTTTTGGAGGATTTCAATAGGATGGTACGCTGGGGACTTCATGTGTAAGTTTGTACTTTGTACCTTTTTAGCCTCATATTTCAAAGATTATTCAACCTCCTATAAATCATCTTATACGTAACAACAATGACGATAAGAAAGTTGGATGGAATGGCGCTTGTTTGAAGGTTTTGTGATTCATCTTTTGAATTTGTAAAGTTTGCCCTCTAGACAGGACAAATACATTTACGTTATGTAATCAGTTTTTTCTTAAATCTACGGCAGTGCAGTGCACTGCAGATCGAATTCGATTTGAGTCTACCGAAGAAACTAGAAATTCAATTTTTTGTAGTTTAGTCTCATTTATAATTCTTTGGATCTCACAGTCGGAATAAAAGCCCGCATTACTTTACATAAGTATTATCTGAAAGGAAAATACATACGTAAGGTACAAAGTTGATCCTTCATCCTTGTTGATCTTTTCATCCTACGATAAGAATAAATTGATTGTATATATTTTTGTTCTTGTGTACGAGACAATTTTTTTGGGTATGATTTCGCGATACTACTGATGTGCGGTTGTGTAAATAATCCTGTATTATTTCTTTACTATAGTTTATTGACTCTTGGTTTGAGATCAAGGGAGCTTATGAAATCCTCGTGTACGCATATCCGTGTCATGTTCAACCTTTTGAACATGTGCTGGCTTAAACTCAAGTAGTAAGATTCGAAACAGGAAGGCCTACGATTAATTCAGAGTGTTCCCAAAACTATGTATGTCGGAGAAAATTCTGTTGCCTGCAATTTCATAGTTTACCTTCGGGAATAGTTGGAAGCATGTTCATTATTTTACCCTATTTTCCATAGTCAAAAATTGATTTTTCAATTTCAATTTACAAATTGCAGTAATTATAAAATAACATGATGTACATACACGGTGAAATTGTTCATGATTTTATAGGAGGGACGTTTATAGCGTTTATAGATAAGTATGAAATTACACAGCGAACCTGTTTTGACATCACCAACCCATTCTAATAAAATGTATTGACTTTTCTTTTCGTGCACAGTACACCTCGCATATGCGTATATGCTGTGATGTCGCCAACGAACATTGGAAACGGCTTTCTTTATTGGTTCCATTTCCCCGAAACTGTCTCATTATATTCCGAATTTCAATTATTGAAAGTAAATATTGAATATGGAATTACATATGATCGAAACAACATATAGCGCGGAATATCGGGTTTGCTCTTGAATTAATGCACAAAAAGATGTGCGAGCGTCTGAGTCGAGTGGGGAGAAAGTTTGCGCGTACCTTATTTAAATTTTCTCTCGCAAAAAAAGTCGTCGGCTTACTTGGTTCAAATCTAAAAGTGTAGGAAACACAATACTGCCAAATGTACTTTTTTTCTTTTGAATAAGAAAGATGAGATGTCGGTATATAAAGCAAATATGTATAGGATCGACAGTAAAACAGAAAGAACATTGAGCATCCCAATTAGCTGACTTTTTGAAGTTCATTACGCTTCCCAGTTTCGCACGAGTAAGAAGCCAAAAACACACGGATGAAAGTTTCTCTTTATTAAACAAACGAAAAAGGAGGAAGACAAAAAGGACTTAAGTTTCTATCTAATCTCCAGATAACGTATATTTAAACAATGCATGGTTCAAGCTGAATTCAAATTTTCTGCGTGAACTCATTTTTACGCTCGGTTAGCATTTATTGTACGCAGTAGGGTTGACAGTTCATTCACATGCAACGAATAAGAATTACAAATGCCTTACCGAAAATTATAAATATGGTCTCCTATCTGCCCACATCCATATAAAACATGACTGGGAGCTTGAAGCGCTGGGATACAAAATTTCATGCATAATCATAACATCACCTTTCATCACGAAATGGCAATGTTTTCGCTGACATGACGTTTTTGGTTTCCAAATCACATATTATTTCTTCGTCCCATTAGATATTAAAAGTCTGCCCCTACTAAACTGTATAGTATATATAGCGTGCACTCGATGTATTCTGTCATTCTGTCAATAGACTGATGGTCTAAGGAAACTAACATCCTAAAACGCTGACCTCATTTGAATTCTTGATGCGAATGTAAAGAAAATGTAATGCTTCGGCTCCTTTATTATTGGTAAGGTAGGTTTATTGACTGACAGGGGGAAAATGTAGCATTGAAATTGTGAGCCGGATTGAAGTCCGTTATGATTCAATTATTTCATAGCTATTCCTAAGATTTTAAAAGCCAAAAAAGCTGGTATCCAAAAGCTCGAATTATCTTCCTTGAATGTTACAGGCTGTAGCTTTAAAAGTGTTGGAAGGAAAGGAATCCCTTCCTGTGTAAACGGAAGTTTTTTTTACGAAGAAATCAAGTAAAGTCCCAAGTCTCGTATAGTGTACTAGGCGGATTACAAACTACCTACATGCATGTATGCTTATCCTTATTCGTTTTGCCCATCAACCAAGAGAATTTCTAGGTTTCATTCCTAGATATTTCTTCTTATTACTACTTCCCTCTTCGTTAAGACCGAAAACGTAAAAAACTCACCTTCAAATATTATAGCCGTATGTATTGAATACCCGTTGATTGATGCAGTCTCTACGTGTTAATAGGATTGGGGCTAGTACGCAAACTTTCTATGTAATTTGGCATGCCTTTTTATTTTATATTTTGCACATTATACGTTGAGAAGAAAAATCAATCCAATCTTTGGGAATAGTCTTTAGATTCACCCTCGTAAATAAGCAATTTATGTAAATTTAGGTATGTACGTAGTTCATATTCGATATTACTCATATTACGTATAAATGTTCCAAGTTTAGCATAAACTTTCGCTTTTAGTAAGATAGGTTAAATAGCAAAAGGGTACATATACCTATTTATGTACTCTAATTTAATATGAGGAACGTCTCTACATTAAAAGAATTTTGTTATTAACTGACCTTCTTTAGACACCGGCAAGTTGTACGAAATATTTTGTGGGCGATAAGACAACCTTCCTGTGGTAAATGCCAGGTTTAATTAGACTAGGAATTCAAATAATGCTTGACTAGTTAGGCAATAATGCCTACGAACCTTTGTAAAATGACAGAAGGTACGCAGTACTTCATGGAATCTGCAAATTTTTTGGGTACTTTATGCATCACGTGGGTTGAACCGTTGAATAACACAAGTATGGTATAAATAACAGATGGGTTAAGTTCAAATACTATTTTGGTGAAAAGTTTTTCGATGGGACAGCATAAATATTTATACGGTACTATTTCTGCTTAATTTGGCATGTTATTGTATAATCAATGAAAGATGGCAGAGGTAGATACGTCCTCTGACGATATCATTAACATTTTTGATCTAAACAGAAAAAGTATTTTTATCTTTAATCTAGCCTATGGGGTAGTTTTTGCAAATACTCGATGTGTTCATATGAATTAGCTAGTATGTACTTATCAAGAGGATCTTGGAAAGACTTAAACTTTACTTGATACTGTTTCAGAGATCACATTCCTTCTGGTTCGACTGTTTGTGATATGTTTAACATGTTGTGTATTTACTTTGATTAAAAGGCATCAAAATATGAGTTTCATATTACTTTTTTACTATTTTTGTTATATAAATAGTTACGATGAGTATTGTAGCGAAAAATATGGCAGAGTATAACAATATTTTATTTATTTCTTAGTATTTACGCTACAAAGTTGTATGAATAAGTGGGATAGTTGTACACCTAGAGTTTTACCCAGGAACTTTTCGTAATAACAAGGGAAAGTTCAAGGGGAACGTAAAACTTTGTGACGGACGAAGCACGCACTTGATAAGCATAATGTTATGCATTACTGAAGCTAAATAGGAAAAACTCTGGGACAAAAGGATTCTCCTTTTTTTATATTCTTTTAGATGGAAAGTTTCGACAAGCATATAATTTCCAGTCTTTGAACATATACTATAAGAGTTTGAAAGACAGTATTGTCTATTTAAAACAATTTGCTTGTAGTGCTTTGACGTGCACAGTGTAAAAACCCTAACATTCATATTGTTTTGAAACCTTACATCATTATTTTCAGATTTTCATGAGTGAGTATTAAAAGAGCTCACGGTACTGATAGATCAATAGAGTTAGTTTTACGTCTAGCTAGCTGCTGGCATGCATGCTTTGATGCATCCATTATCGAATTGCATTAAACTGGAGAAAGTTGAGCGATCAAAGAAGGCAACAGCTTTTACGCTCTGTTTGCTACAGCTGCAGAATGGAAGAATGTAGCATCATGTAGCGATCTTCCTCCATGAAAGATGAATAGTTATAGACAAACAATATTTGTTTCTCACAGTAGGTTGAAATTATCGTTTAGATATTTACAATTAGTTAGGTAGGTAGATATCTATTAGCAATCTAGCTCCAATGTAATGCTCAACGGAGAAATGTGAGATTTCGTAGAACTCATTTTGCCAAAGATCAAAAGATAAAACATCACATTAAATATTTCTGATTTCTTCATTACCGCCATCATATCTGAAAAGGATATGTGTACCGTTGATATTAATATTCAGTGACGTATAGGCATGCAAGTTACGGTAAAAGTAAAAGCAGTAGGAAATTAAAGTTTTCCCTTTGAATTTTGACATTCAATAAAATTCAAATATTGAGATCTCAAGTAGAGATTACAACCAGCCACTTTATCCCTGATCTTTTCCTGGTGGAGACGGAAAGTAAAATATTCTCAGAGACTCGTTACAAGCAAAGTGCTCCGGTATTTCGCACACGTCAGCTTTACTCTCTCCCATGCACATCCATCCATAACATTTTATATGACCTTCCGACATAATCACACTTCCAGCTAGCATGAAAACCGTATGAGCAAATTCTAGTCAGGAACACTAACCAAAACGCAGAGGTAAACAGAAGCTCGGATATGGTAATATATCCAGGAAAATAATATACTCTCTTTTGCTTTGAAAGAAACCATCAAGCATTTATTTCTGTGACTGCGACTCGTTGCGACTCATACCGCGTGCGTGGGCTGAGGCTTTGCAACTCTTTAAAAAATAATGAGCAAAAACAAGGAAGGAAAGGAAGATTTCATGATTTCGAACAAAATGATTATCCAAATACATAACACAACCAACAAGGTTTCAAGCTAGCGATTAGCAGCAGTTGGTTTAATGTTTGGTCTAACACTTTCTTCTACAACTCCTTCGGGCTCGTGCTCGCCGTACATGGCCATCGTCGAGAACGTTTCCTCACGCCTCACTGCATGCCAAGCAACAACAGTCGAAAAGCCTACTATTCTGCTTACTAACACATTCATCTTTAACGCGTCCCAGGAACATTACATTACATATAAATAACTGAACATGAAATTGAACCATCTTCGTTGAGACTTTATACGCTCAGTGAAAACTCTATTTTCACCAAACTACCTGATCATTACCTCCATACATATAGGCAATTTGCACATTGCTTGTGAAGCATATATTACTTATGTATGTACATAAAAGCGCTACATACACTAAAAATAAAAATGTTTTACTTTCCATAGTCTCCATAATTCGCATTCTCATCTCATCTCCTTTGCATCATCATTGCATTCGTTGTGCAATATATGATTTACGTAACCACCAGTTTTGCTAGTGATATACGTATACAGATTACGCAAGAATGTATAGCCACGACCGACGTACCAACTTAATTTCAACATGTAGATCCATTCATTATTAGATGTAGATAATATAATCATCATATTATGTAATTGTTTTGAATTCCACAGGTAAGCTCATCCAGTACTTTCGTGCATTTGGCCTGTACCTGAGTTCCCTAATTCTGATCTGCCTCAGTCTAGACCGTTTCTACGCAGTGGTCTACCCACTTCGGGCAGTTGATGCCTCAAGAAGAGTCAAAATAATGCTCATCATTGCCTGGACCACTGCTGCTTTATGCGCAGCTCCGCAGGTACTGGAGACCACTTTTTATAATAAATTTTAGCTTGTTTTTTTCGTTGTTGTGTAACAAATGTGCTGTAAAACGTCTTGTGATGAAATCGCTATTACCGCAGCAGGAACAACCGTTAGTTAAATTAATGGCCGAAAAATTTCTTCATCTTTGCTAAAAACAGCAGTTTGTCAATAAATTAAAATAAATGAGGCGCGTGACCTCCTACTGGTTATTACGACTACTACAATCATCATTAATGTCTATCTTGAAAATATACATAATTCAAAGGAAGTTGCGCAACTTTCGTTAAAAATAGTAGTGGAGAAAGCAGTGCTAAACATAAAGCACAAAATATATTTTAGAAATTATATTGATAACAAGTGGGTTAGGTTATTTTACAGAAAAGTTCATATGGTTTTATGATGCACTCAAGACAGAAGCATGCAGTTCAAAAACAGACTATTAATTAATCCATCCTAGCTAAAACACAAAGGAACGATTACAACAACATACATGTAATGTAAATATGCTTTCACCAGGGGCGGAAGTAAACTGTGCAGAACTTTGTATGCTTATCAAAAACCACTGGCCATCAGCCAAGGGTTATTAGGAATATAACCGGTATTTGTAGAACTTGAGACTTGAGGACGTTAATATCGTCACTGTCAAAATATTATGGAGCCGAAAACTTTCTCTACAATGTATGATTTTTATCGCATGCTTGCAAACATTATATATTCCAATTTATCATCATATCAGTTTGCATTTCAACTTTTAGTCATTCAAGAAAGTTTTTATAAACTATTTTATATCTGAGAATTTTACTGGAATGTCTTTAGGTGCAACTCGACTAATATAATTAATGTCTTATGGTAATTTTAAAAGTATCGTTATCGAAATTGCGAGAGGCTCCGTTAAACTTTAGTTTAGTTACGTTTAGTTTGTTGGAAATACTTTCGTGGTAAACAATACAGCGTGACAATGACAGGTCGCCTCCAACATTTCTCCTTTCAAACGTCAATGTAATATGGCTCTTAAATTAACAACACTTCCTTGCCCTGAGAGTAAAATGCGAAGAGCGTGAGATGCGAACTGTGAAACTAGTGATAGTGTATCATCGAGTGGATGAAGCAACGAATATAGCCCAAACCTGTGCTTGGTCCTATTGGGATACGTCACGGTTATTTATGGTTATAGAGGCTCCAACGCTAGCTCAAATTAAAGTACTTCTTCTAGCTATAACGTTACGCAATGAACGACAATAATATTGCTATTGGTGTTGTTCCTACTTGAGAAAGCTGATACACATTTGACATAGGACCTACGTCGTAGGTAGTTTATGAGTGTTAGTGCGGCTTCCCCATTTCGACCCTAGCAAAACAAAATATTGCCCAATAAAAACCCACATGTCACGGAACGCGACGCCACAACGTCAAAAGTGTCACGTCTCTACATATTTAAACGAGTCAGAAGCAGTTATGTTAGGCAACCTTTTACTATACCTATACCTTTCTGGAAGTATAAGTTTCACTGTACAACTTTAATAGAAGTTTAGCATGTTCGAACAAAGAATGAAAGCTGATACGGTCAAATGTGGAAAAACGTGGTTGTTGATCCGATTCATACAAA